>CAMKVN010000180.1:0-37108 GCA_946474995.1 Funneliformis geosporum
ATAGTTTAGACGAACTTAAACTCCCTGTTAGCAAATAATCTTAGTTAACTTAACGACGAACCGTTTAAGCTAACAACCCGTAATTGGATTGCAGATGAAGAAGAATCTAAATTTATTCATAATAGGTTATTACAACCAAATAAACCCTTTTATGGTGACTTATTTGATCCATGCCTAAGAAAGTTATTTAAATGGGTATCTTCTCTACAATTAATACGTATGATGAACGATTAATATTTTCTGCCCCCATAATGCGACTATTCTCAGCAACTATCTGTTCAAAGCTCCTTTAAATTTTAATCAATCACCTGCAAATACATTCGATGAGTTTTTGGTGCGAACTGTTGAACGTGTGAGCCCATCCACTTTGAAAAATTCTTTTGGAAGAGGGTCATATTTATATGAGAGAGGTTGGCAGATGGAGTGGTTTCGTACAGCTCAAACGGTAATTCCTGAGGATGCATCAATAATTTCTGATGTAGGTGGGACGTTTGGTTCAGTAGGATTTTTAGATTTTTATATAGATAATGGATATTGCTGGGGAGTTTGGGGAGTTGAACTGACCCACGAGGTGAAAAGTTGGACGAATATGCCAAAAGATTTTTTTATGGTATATATGCTAATATTCCTTTGAAACAATGGGCCATTCTTTATTTTCAACGTAATACAAAAAAGGCAAGAAAACCTAAACAAAACTTTTGGTATATACTCTACTCGAAAGATTACAAATGTGTTACTATCAAACGTAAAGATCATAAAGACATAAATCTTAGTTTGCGAGGTGATGATGTACATGTATAATAACTACTGGATATATAACGGGAATATGCATTATAATTATTATAATATTATCTCGGAAAAGTTCTCTCATTGGAACTTGGCCAAAATACGTGGTTGGAGCAAAATTTAGAAAATATATAGACGCGTTAACTTTCTTGTATTTCAAATTGAGTATATAATATAAAACATAATAACAAAGTTTTAATTTGCAAATTGATTAGGCATTTTTCGTGCAATACTAACGTTAAGTTAGATCATTATGTACGTCATATAAATAAAGCCGAAAGTGAACAAAATGTGAGAATAATTTACTGCATGTGCTGGCGATGTTACAATGAGTTTGATCAAAATGCTGATACAGTATATAACAAGAACCATCGAAGTAAGTATCTATGAAACTGGAAAATCTTGTTACAAATAAGGAATCAAATCAACGGATCCGCTCACAATTATAATAAAAATCATTGACGTTACAAGATCTTCTTTTATATGCAGAAAAGTTCGAGAATAAATTACATATAAATTACATATGATTACTTGTTCCCATGATACATGTCGTCTAACTAAAAGGTTTTTAATGTTTTTAATGTTATAGCGCATTTATTTATCAAGTCTGAATCGATAGTTTCGGAGCAAGGAAGAAATATTTCATATAACTCATGGAATACCGTATTCCTCCGAATATTCGCACTCCCCGGAAATAAAAAACACCACCATATTTTATTATTAAGTACCATCACATTTTTGTTAATACTCGAAAATAAAATAAATGTTAATTGCCGGTACGAATGCAAATTCCATCACTTTATGTGATCATATAATTATTTTTAAAAATTTGGATATATATTTTTTTTTTTGTTTCGAACATGATGGCATCATTATAATAAATTTTTGTCACAAATTACAATTTATTTTCTATACCTTTGAAGTAAAAAAATAAAATAAAATAAAATAAAATTTAAACTGTGTATAGTCAGTCAAGATATGATATGACCTGAAACGGTTGAAATCCATAGGTAAGACAAACAATATATATGCTTAGTCCCGTTGAGATGTTGTTGCGTCGATCACATTAACAATATTTTTTTTAAAAAAAAAATAATAATTAATTATCTCTATTGTTCGAAAATCTTAGCTACTTTTAACCATAATTTACTAGGATCTCTTGCACTTTGTTCATCATAATATAATCGATATTTAGCAGGTTTATAAGTAAATTCTAACACACGATCATCATTAACGTCGTAAACCTCCCTTAAAGTAAAACTCATGATAACTGTATTATTAAATGGAGAAGGTAATGAATCTTTTAACGTTTCATTTTTAAACAACTCTAATCCTTCCAACTCTATATTTAACGCATGATCTAAATAAACCATACCACCTGGAAATGAGGCGTAAGATAAAGGCGTATCTTTATAACCACCAACCCCAACCGTTTTAACGTTGAACATTTCCGCCATTCGTTGTGTAATTAATGAACATGATGAACCACAATTCCCATTTGTTAGTATAATCATATCCTCACTCATCCATTTATATTCTTTGAAATTTCCTGCCAACAATTTAGTTAATATATTGATTTTTTGCGAGTGTCTATCTACAAATTTTGTTGTATATCGAGTAGGAGTTCCACCTCTTACAAATGTATTATTTCCAATAAATTCTTCGACTGTGTGAAAATGACGATCCGCCAATGGGTCTTTAAAAGCGAATATGTCAAAATTTGAGGATGAGTCAGTTACTTCATTTGCTGTATCAACAGCCCATCTTGTCAAACTTTCAATGCTGAAACTTGGTGGAGGTGTAATAACTGTTGTATCGATAGAATTTTCATGTATGGATCGTGATGTTGCCGCGTCGAATAATGCGCGTGATAATTCGCTAACCACCATATCATTGTGGAACGATGGACTTGAATTTGGGAATAATAAAAAAACAAAAAATAATGCTAAATCCACATATCCACCTCCATTTTCATTAAAGTCAAATATGAGCTATTTGAAAGTGTGAGAGAAAATAAGAAAAAGGGAACAAAATAATTTAAATACATACATACACACATTATGCGACACTTACTTTTTGCACTCCTTTATCTTCTAATAATTTGAATCCTTTTTGTAATTCAAACATTTGATTAACAAAATCTGAATCCGAAGGCATGACATTTGGGATAACCACTACTCCCGTCTTATTATCGCTCAATATAAAAAATGTGGCCGTTAATGAATTATAAACTAATTCGATCTCATTCATTGGTTGATTAGGTTGATTATTGGGTATCGGATTAAAGATGATTTTATCAAATTTATCGTTATGATTATTCTTATGAATAATCTTATCATTAGCTTCATTTAATATACATAATTTATTCCAATAATCGTCGGTGGAATTAAATATGTTATAAAATTTCGATTCAATCTTCCATTTCCTTGTGAAATTAGTTTTTGTACCATTCGCACATACGAGAGAATAATCTATTGATGATTTCTCTGGAAGAGAATTTCTAATTGTGAATTTACTTGAACTTATATTGTGACCGCCATTCTCATTAATTTTCAATGCTGTCAATGCTATATTAAATCTCGCACCCGCATCTTTTGATTTATTAATGGTATCCGCAAATTCTTTAATAACTTCCATCGAAGGTCTTCCATCTATGTGTGTCACTTCACAATCGACCGTACTATGATCGATTTCATCATCAAAGATTTTGATTATCTGTATGTCATCTTTATTTATTACTGAATATAAATAAAGTTGTTGTTTAAAAATGAAATGATTGTAACAAAGTGATATAAAATTTAGATGTGCATCTTTTAGTTCTGAAAACAGATTGTTTATATCTGTCTGGAATGATTTTAAAAAAGAGTTTGATTAAATTTTTCTTTATATATATATATATAAAAAAAGAAAAAACGAGGATTGTATTACCATGAATCGATAATCCGACGTATAGTCCTTTAATAATAGTGCATCTAGCTCTTTAATCAAATCAACTGCCTTAAACGAAAACCCTGGTTGAGGTTCCTCTTTGGCTTGCGAAAGAAACACGTAAAACCCTTGAAGCGTCTTCTTCACATTTTCGATTATCTGGCAAAGTCCATATATGTATTAAAATGATGTATTAACACGAACGTGTTAAAATATGTCAGAATCTAGAATTTACTTTTTCGGCTAATTCTCTGTTATAAGGAATCGAATCTAAGCATTCTTTCACGTCAGAATATTTTGCGCTAAAACTTGGATCCCCTTTAGATTTTTTATAATCAACACTTATTCTCGCACATGCATCACCGTTCTCCGTTTGACGTGGAATCAAGGTCGATTCAACTAATGATATAACCAACACGAAAATTAAAAAGAGTTTCATTATTTTTGCCATGATTACTTATTATTTCACAAATCAAAATCAAAATAATTCGGACGCTCTATTTATGACTTTATATTTATCTCCATAATTTTTTTTTTACTCAGAAAAAATAGAAACGCGAAAAAAAAAAGATCAAAATGATCAAAATGGTGGCCTAGTAAAATTATTTCATAGCCTATGGGCTATGTTATGTTATTATGTGAATGAAACCACATTGATTAAAAGGAAATTTATCATAATTGATTTAATGATCAAATTTTACTAGAAAAAAGGTTCGGGTTCACATCAAAGGTGGCTAAACACGCACTTCGCGGGGTATGACCTAATTAAGTTCAAGATGAACATATGCCACATTCACCCGTCACGGCCACAATGTGGTGAGCAAAATTTTAGCTTGAGTAACTATCCAAGGCTAACCCAAACATTACCTCATTTCCGTCTTTCCTTCATTTGGTCATAAAGAGGAATTCATTATGTATACATACATACTTTAATCAAATTTTAAAAAAATTTAAAAAAAGTATGTAATGGGTCATTTTATGGAAAGACGGCAGGCGTGAAACAAATGGCTTGTACCACACATTTTCTGATCTTTAGCTCAGAACTCATCTCATCTAGTAAAAAAAATAATATATCACAGCTCTAGGGGTATTAAAAAAAATGCGGAATTACTGCGCCTCGCTTTCACGAATCTTAAAATTTTGTGCGACCGTACATGCCCGCATAAAACTTTAATTATAAGAATAATTAAACAAAAGTGATTATTAAAAAAAAGGTAATGTAATGATCATTTTAACCTAGGTACATTCATATATGTTCCAATCATCTTCACTACAATGAAAGCCCCCATCATTGTTGAATAAGCTGCGCCATTTATCTTCTTCAAAAGATAAAGCAACTCCGAAAACAAGGCAAGGCAGAATATTTTTTATATTCTGAGGGATAACCAAATGGCCTCATGCTGAGTTCTTGTCTTTCCCTATAGCATCTCTTGTTATATATATCACGGTATGAAGAATTGCTACAAGATACTCGTTGGGCATGGCTTCCAAGCTTTCCACAACCAATGTCACGAGATTTTTTAACCTGACTTAAATATCCGTCATGTAATGCTCGAAGTGCTCGTCGGAGTCTTGAATATCGTGAGCTTAGTAGAGAAATTAGTGGGATGGTGCCATTAGAGTCAATGCCATCCATATCTTGCTAACACTTTCTCCAAATTCTTGTACAAGGCGAAGGCCCTCAATTTTTTCTCCATACGAAGTCTGCAAGTCTCGTCGCAGGTCCCATATTTGTTTCATGATGTTCACGCTCTTCTTGAGTAAGTACTGGTTCGAAAAGTTCAACAGTATTATATTTTTTAATTTCTTCTTTGTGAGAAATTTTCGCAGCTTATAAATGACGCATTATCACGTGCTACACAATAGTGATTGATATAAACTCTCATAATCACTTTTGATCGAAAAATTTTCTCCCAATGCATATTAACGTAAAAAAAAGGTTTATGTTGACAAGGAATAGCTTGCTAAAAATATAGAGCAGGATATCATAAAAGAGAATACAACGAAAGAGGGTAAAGCTGAAAAAAAATCAATGAAAAGAAAAATTGTAGCTTTAAGTGCCGTATCACTTGAAGACTTCCGCAAGTTAGATACAGAAACAAGAATTTATATCGTTTATATACTGTAAAGGTGAAGTATACGTATACGAATGCATAGTCCTGTTCATTTATTCGTAGCAGGAAATTTGATCAGTTTGATAGGAAATTGGATCAATTTTCTTTGATGTACATTATTACTGATAATTCCTAATTTTTTTCTTCTTCCAGGAATGAATTACCAACAGCTATAGTTTTTTTGATAATGACATGATTTAAACAGCATTTAGAAATTCTATAATTCAATCATCAATCAACTTAATTCGCAATACTAGAACTTTGAATTTATGTGGAAAATTTTGCTATACCGCGGCCAACAAAAAAAAATGCAAAATTTAAAATTTGTTGGTAATAATAATATTATAAAGAACAATAATAAGGTGAGAGACAGCTTGCGTTGCATGTTTCTTATCTATCTGTGATAGAAATGTCAGCTCGCCAAAATTGCTACCATACTTAAATTATTTGACGTTGCGAAACAATGAACCTTCAAACTTATTCGTGTCTCTTTAGTAGTTCTGTAATATAATGAGCTATTTAGCATGACTGAATAAAAATATGCAGAGAAGAATTCCCTTACGGCCATATCATGTGATATACGTAAAGTTTTTTTTTATTTTTCCAGCATCACCAATGAAAAAAGCTCAGGTCATGTGACTATATAATATTATATCACACTGCGTCACATAAAACGAAATTCAGTGACCCATCACATATTTATAATTATTTTTTTTACACGGAGAATTTTTGAATGACTTCTTTTACGTGTTCAATTTTTTTGTTTGTAGATAATAATGAATGCACATTTGGGTATTGCAGTTAATAAATAATGTCCATAAGTTTGTTTTAAATAAATATTTTTTCTCCAAATAAATTCTTACGTGGCAATACATACAGATAGATTCTGGAAATGATCATTAAATTTCATCCATGTTGGCGATTGTAATCTTTGAAATGTAACACGTAAAATTCTATTAAACCAATAAAATTGTTAACTATATGAATGTTTCGAATAATGTGATGTATAAAAAAAAAAAAAATCGAAAATCAAAGTCAAACCTTTTTTATTTATTTACTATTCACGGTCAAAAAAATGTATTGAGATATTTTTGGAAAAAAAATATAAAGAATGATATGAGATGAGTAGACCAAGAAAACACTGACAACAGCCATAATCCTATTCAATTACATAATTTTCATTTAAGTGTATCTAAATAAAGAAATATCAAAATTGTAAAATATGAAATCGAAACAAATTCTGACGTGTATTTATAAAATTAAATTATAAGATAAAATTTATTAATGGCTTATTTTTTCAATAAAAATTGCTTGATCTTTTCTTGGCCACGTCTCACATGAATAATGTTCGATTTTTTTTAGCTACATATGGCAATAAAATCACATGTTTCATGCAATTTAATTTAAATTATTTAAATTATTATGTAAATTAATAAATAAGTTGAATTAGTATAGTGGTAACAGCTCTGGGCATGTTGCTTATAATATAAGAGTATCTCAGTAAACATGTCTTGAGTTCGAGTACTTGCTGTACCCTTTCCAAAAAATTTTTTTTTTTAATTATCCCGTGATCGAAATTTCGTATAGAGATACAAACCCTTTTTATCAACAATTAGACTCAATAACTTTAATAACTTTGCAATTTTGCAGTTTTAAAGTTTGGATTTTAAAATTTTAAAGGCGCGCGTTAAAAAAAGATGGTCCTAAATGTACGCGTCTTTTTACACATATAATTTAAATAACTCAAATAACTGTCAACACTAGCCAAACAATAATATTATCCAGAAATACATTTCGAAGTGTGGAATCACAAACAAAAAATATTAATCTTGAAATATTAAATGAAATTTATGAGTTTATTGTTTTTCTAGCATTATAATTATGCTAAAAACCCTCCCATTTGAAATCCAACAGCACTTTATAAAAACTATCAGTGAAATTACAGCACTGTTTATAGGAAATGCTCCCATTAACGAAGGTTTTTTTGTCATATACAAAATTTTTTTACAGTTACAGTAAAGAGAGAGGGACATCAAAATAAAGATGCAACAAAAAGATCTCTTTCAAAAGATTATACAGGTCATCAAAAGAAAATGAGAATATATTTTCTTCTCTTGCAGATATCAATAATTGTGCAGCCGCGAATTTGATTGTAATTCAGATGATTTATTCATCATTGTTCTATACTTGATGAATACTAAACTACGTATGGCATCTTTTCTGGATTACTGTATTTTTTGGCAAGCAATTTACGCACTCATATATTATTTTAAATTTATAGGTGATGCATGTTCCTGACCAGGATCAAGTTGAAAGCAACGAAGGTAAAGTTATTAATCTATTAATCTATTGATTTTGATTTTATTTTTTTTCTTTATTTCTTCATTTTATTTCTAATCCGACAAATTTTTATTATTTATCATATACTTTTATATAAGTAAGACAACGCCTTTTTTCATGTGAAGAAGTCTGAAATTTAGAAACTTTACTCTATTTAATATGGAAAAACGGAAACTAGATTATTGCTCGTCAAAGGTATACATTTTCCAATTCATATTTCTCCATTTAAAGTTGTAGTTTGTTTTTTACGTTTATATAATTTAAGTTTGTGGGTTGATGATGAAATTAGCAATTTATATTTACTGAATTTTCGTATTATCATAATAATTGAATAATAACTTTTTGAAGACGATTAGGAAGACATTACGAAGATTTCCTGGTGTATATGATATGTAGAATATTACACATGTTATTTCCTCAGAAAATTATATTGGTTTTCAAAAGTTAAACGAGCGTGTATGGTTTTTTTTCTGAAATTTAACGAAAAATTAAACGAAAATTATAATAAAATTTTAATATCACCTTTATTACATTATCAATCAAACGAACTAGCATATTCTGCAATCTAAGAATAAATTATTTTAATATAATGAAATTATTTCAAAATATTATCATATAAAGAGATCTTAAAATAAAGCGGAAATATTACTATTCTTGATTCATTTTCAATATCTCAAGACAAAATCGATTTAATTAAAAATAAAAATCCTGAATTAATAAATACTATTCTAAGTGAAGAATGGGTTCCTATTGACGGATCTGGAAACCAAATCTTTTCGAAATTTCGTGATTGTTATTATAAAGAATATAAATCCCTAGTTTGTTTAGTTGCACCAATACTGAATTATAATGTTAAAAATAATGATTTTCTGAGGCAAATAGGATGGTATACTTATCCAGATGATATAGTTCATGATGGGAAAAAACCTAAGAATTTGAAAAAAATTATAACACGATGTACGAATATATGAATAAAACTTTTCAAAAGATGACAAGGAAGTATTTGAAATTATGAAGGAAGACCTTGGATTTTGCATAACGAAGCATTTTTTTGCATGAAGCATTTTATTCGGCTGATAAATTTGTCTATCATTTCCAATTGAATTTAAGGATAATCATTCTTTAATTGTAGAACTTCCTATAAGTTACGTAAATATATTTAAACCTTTATTTAAAAGCAATGAGTTCGTAAAGAAATTGGCGTTAGGAAGTGATTTTAATTATAAAAAATATGATAGAAGAAAGGCTACAGTATCAGATGACAAAATAAATCATGTCGTTCAGATCCTTAATCGAATTTCCCAAATACAAAAGGATACTAGGAGTTGAGAAATTATCCGGATGATTTGAGTGAACTATTAGTGCCAAGCACTGAAAGTATACTTGTGAAACTAGATAAAACTCAATTTAATGACATTGGAGAAAGAATTAACCCGGCATGTTGCTGATGAACTAGGAATTCCAACTATAATAGGAACAATATAGTATTAATCATTTTCTAATATTCTTATTTTATATACTATCAGATTATTCAATTTGCTAGGTGGTTGGGATCCTTTTAAGCAAGATGAATTATTAACTACCCGAATTATAAAGGTAACATTTTAATTCAGAACGTATTGTTAATCCTTAGATTTTATCTTGTAACATGTTAAACCTGTATGAATATCATTAGGATTATTCTCTAATATAATTTTTTAAAGAAGTAAGTAATAAACCTACTGTTACTATATTTTACTCTCAATGCAAAATAATTCTTAATAATCTTTTTAATGTAGAATGTGTATGATGCTAAAGCTACAAAGTTTTCAGTAATAGTGGATGAAAGAACGAAATTCTAGCATGATCTGTCTAGAATGACTTTACTTACAAAAGAAATGGATGGTTGGCAAGGTCTGCGATTTGGATACTGTATTTTCTGGTGAGGAAATTAATGCTTTGGAATTGGAGGAAAATCTCGTGATAAAAATGAAAATGAGACTAGAATAGGATTCATTTGTGCTTATTACAGATTTATCAAGCATCGTAATGAGAATATACAATAGAAAGGGGAAACTGCCGGGTAAAATCAATTTTACATTTATATGCTAAATATGATTTTCAGGCCGAAATTTAGAATTATCTCATTTTTTATTTTTCTGGCAGTTTCCTATTTTTATTCTTTCTATTACAAAGGATCATATCATATTTCTTGATCCAAATGAAAAATATCTTCCAGCACAAGGACGTTCACCTAAAAGACAAAAAGGTTTTAAATTTAATTTTACGAGGACGAAATTTAAGGAGAGTTTTCCGGATCAATGTCATCCTTACGAAGCTTTAGATTGCAATTTTAATGAAAGGTTCAGCGGAACATTTATTCGTTAATTTATGGTCTTAATGAATTCAAAGATAATTTTTATTTATATACTGTTTATTAAATTATTTAATAATAAATTTATCTTTTTAATTATTATTATAAATAAATTCTTTTATTAATATAAAATAAAAAAAAATACTTTAAAAATTAGAAATATACTTAAATCCTAAATCTAATATTATAAAATTTAAAAAGAAATTTTAATCTTATTTAATAAGTAACTATAATTAAAAAATTAATTATAATGATAATATTTAAAAAATAAATCTAAACTAATAATTTTTTTAGGACATTTCCAACGCTAAGCGTAATACGAACCAATAATATCTGCAAGTATAATTTTAGATAAAAATGAACTTTTTATTAAATTTCAGTTAATTTATATATTGACATTTGATTGAAATTTTAAAAGTAAAATATATTTCTAAATATTTCATAAAGCCTAAAGTGGAAGGTCGGTGAATATATTTATTCGTTATTCGAAAGGAAACGATACGAAAACCTAGCGTTAACGTTAACATTAACAAAATTTTTCTCATTGCCAATTATTTTTGATCCTATGATATCTTCAAAATAAGCTTTTAATTTCAATTTTTTAAATGATCGCTTAATTTAGAACGAGAATAAGTGTCCAATTATTGGTTAAAAAAATGGGTTTGAAGATATATTTACACAAATCTACTTTTTTGCCCATCAAACAGATAAACGGTTTCGGGTTTAATTATGTTCATGTGAATTTTATTTTATGTATTAATTATGTCTTATTATTAATATATTAATTGAAATTGAATGTAACGTCAAATTAAAGCTGATGATTTTTAACATTTCAATTACTTAAAAACTAATTAAGTTTCAATACATTCTCTAGATTAAAACTGTATTACCAAAAACATCGTTTTTGATGGACCTTCATTGTTATAGCAATTCAGGTTCGTCAATTTTCTAACAAAATTTAGAAGTTTTTGATAATACAATAACGATAAAATCTTAAATTTATTCAAAATGTTTTTTATTAAAATAGTGAACTATTTTGTTTCATTTTTAACGCATAGCGGGTTTTCAATTTGTGTACAATCTCAGGAAGACAATTAGTTGCGTTGGGAACATTTCTATTTTCGAATTTTTTTTTTTGAGTAATCGTTTATTTGTTACGAACAAATTACTTATGCATTCGTAAGAAAATTTGTTTGCAAAGTCTTTCTTCCTTTGGATTGAGAAACGCAAAACATGCCAAATAAGGAAATGTGATATAAGGGAAATCAACCGAAAAGAATCGATAATAATTAAGACCAGGAGAAAGAAATATCATACGATCAAAAATTAAAATCAAGTTAGAATAATGTTTCAATTCCCCAACAGTTTCAAAGTGTGAACGATTTCGAATTGTATAAATATCTCTTAAATTCCTTCAATCAAATTTTCATATATCCCGCAAGCAGGATAAAGATTTTAAAAATTAATCATTCTATAAGTGAGCTGTGCTCCTTCATTACTTATCATATTTCCAATTTCATCCTTAAATCAATATGAAGTTCGCACTTATTTTCGCAGTTACTTTGGCACTTGTCGCTACTACTCAATCAGCTCCTATGATACTTTCAAAAAGACGTTTTGGACAAGAACATACCCCAAAAGCTGATGGTACCTTTAAAGATATAAAGGATATTGCTAAAGGTACCAATAAGGAAGAACAAGCCGGTAATTTATCAGGTGCAATGGTGAGAGCCCTTTTAGCAAAAGCACCGACTTGCGATCAGCAAAATAGAGCTGATGAAGTAATTGACTTGGCTTATGAACTTGGTGGTAAAAAAGAGAAACAACTTATTAAAGTTGCTAAAATATATCGCCAACTTGAACGTAATACTCCAAAAGCCGGTCAACCATCTGCACTCTGTAAAAAACAACCAAGACATAAAGAACTTTATGGATTGGTTCAAGCTCAAGATCCTACTGGAAAAGGTAAAACACCAGGTAAAGGCTCTGATAAAGGAAAAGGTGAAAATTACGCAGAAACCCATCCTGTTGGAGGTGTTAAAATGCCAAAGATTCAAAAAGTAGACGGCGATTTCGTTGTCAATGGAAATAAATTTAATGGTGACGTAAATGCCGCACAAAACCGTCAATGTGACATTCAACATAACCTTTGTTTTAACAAATTCAATGGTGGAGATAGAAGTTTCTCTGGTGCGGATTGTGATAAACAAACAAACGTTTGTAAATCTGGTCCTCCTGTATTTGGTTAAAAGAAAAAAAAATAGGGGACAAGTAGATTAATTATTGATATAATAATGATAAATAGAAATGATTATAATTTAGTTCCAAAGTTTTAAATTTGTTATATCAAATGCTCTTTATAATAAACAAATGTACCAATTACATAATAATGGAAGATCTGATTTAATTTTTAAAGTATTTTTTCTATAAGAGAAAGAATCTCAACAAACATAAAGGAGTGTGCGTTATCGGTATCGGTTGATTACCAGTTCATAAAGTGGTATTCGTATCCGGACGTTTGACCGAAAGCCATTTGACCAAAAACTATTTGTCACTCGTATACATAATATAAATAACAATTTTAATTCGGTGGCAAATAGATTCGGTCAAATGGCTTTCGGTCAAACGTCCGGATACGTTCAGATAATATTTTTCATTTCCGTAGATAACAATCAAAAGTTTATGCAAATAATTGAAACTTTTAAGGCATTTTTTCTTCATATCTATTAACCAAGAACTCAAAATTCCAGATTAAGTCTTTGGTATCTTGTCGAGCCAATTCAAACCCTCCAAGAAATGATTTAAATTTTTCATTTCCTAGACTAATGCTTTATGTTAAAAATCACTTTAGAATGCAAGTTATTTTTTTCAATTTCATTTTAATTGAAACAAAATTATCCAATTTTACAAATTCTTCATTTGTTTCTAAAATTTTATATTGCTTTAGAGATTACGCTAGCAAAAATATGCTACCATCATATCCTTCTAATGCTTGCTACCCAGTGATGTACACGTTCGGTTGTACCGGTGATTTTGGCGGACACGGGACGTCCGAAAGTCCATGTCCGAGACTGTGTTCGCAAGACAGTTGGGACATGGACCGATATATATCTTTTGGCCAGAATTAACAAGTGATATGGCCAGCATTAATGCGGACTAAAAGTCCCGGACATAAAAAAAAATCTCGGACATGGACACGGACAGTCCGGTCCGGCCCGGCCCGTGTCCGCGTCCCATGACAACACTGCTTGCTACCTATCACCAAAGACTATATTTTTATTGAAAAATCTTTCCATGTATAAACTCATCCTTCATTAAAGAATTAAAAACACTTCTTTTAAAAATATCTACAACGGGAATTTGATCTACTTTGGTAATTCTGGAATTTCTATGGTTATTTATATTAGTAGAGTATTAATCTAAGCCTTTTGTAAAATTATGTTCCAAAATAAAAAAATTTTATTTATTTAAATGTTCTTTCTTAATAAATAATAAAATTAATCCACCATGAGATTTTCAGAATGTAAGCCTTGTTAATAGGATAAAGTAATCGATACGTGACAAAGCATTAACCTATAACCCTGGAATTAAACCTCACGAGGTATGAATGAATTTCGGTAATATAGATCATCCATAGCTTTTTAACTAATGTAATGATGTATGTAGACCTACCCTTTCTTCGAAATCAAAAAAAATTAGGTAGGAGCGAGAGATCAGAATTATCGCAAAATCTTGAGATTTAGGCATTAGAGATTCGGACTAGAACGAATAACGTTATAGATAGATGAATTATATTAGTACCCGTTTTTAATTTTGATCATAATAGTAAAATTGCCATAATATGAAAGTTTGGGACTGCGATGGTAATGTCGAATATATTATAGTCGAAACTATAATAATTCAATAAAGGTTTTCGACTTAAGCCATTTGTTAAATGTGATTTGCCCGCAACTATAGCAAAGCTTTGATTTTCATGTCTTTATCAACATTCTTTATTGTGTTCAGCTTATTTATGATACCGCCTTAAATAACTACCTTTAATCATACGAAGTGTTCAAAGTTTCTTGAACTTACTTGTATGTTCGAGATCTTTAAGGCATTAAAAACTAGATGATAATGATTATACATAGCGAAATATTTGAAGTAAAATCGACGCGCTGCTTAAATGGAACTATACAAACCTTGATTATGTTTTACCATTTCATCCTTAAATTTGTAAACCAATTAATTCATTTACATATCAACAAATAATTTCGATGAAGAAGAAAGAGAATTCTCTTTTTTTTAAAAAAAAAAATTAATAAATTAGTGCAAGTAAATTTCATAAGAAAGTATAAAACAAAATTTTCTTAGCAAAATAACTTCATGAATTTCTTATATATGAAAGTACAAAATCCTGTTTCGATTATTATACATGAAAATATTCATTGACAATCGTCAATGTTATGTTTTCAGATTTTATTGATCTATCATATTTTTTTTATCTGTTATCTCATCTTCAACATTTTGGTACTAGTTGGTATAAAAATTAATCACCGAAATATTAGTTAAGTTTATCATTATATTTATAATTTAACATTAAATATATTTTCATTTATTTAATATAAAATAGAAACCTTTAAAACAAAATTGACAATAAATATACATAATTTAAAGAAGGAGGATGATATCAACAATTCCCCTTGAAAAAAAAATATAATCCTTTTTTAGAAAGTAAGTTTTCTGTTCCAAAGTGACGTGTTCATTTCCGTAGGTAACCATCAAAAGTTTATGCAAAAAATTGGAACCTTCAAGACATTTTTCATCATCTATATTTACCAAGAATTCGAAATTCTTGATGGTGTCTTTGAGTACTTGCCGAGCTAATTCAAACCCTCGAAGAAATGATTTTAATTTATCATTCATATTACTATCAAGAAGCTGATGCTTCATTTCAAAAATCACTTTTACATGCAAACAGCCATCTTTACTATCTTTATCTTCATTTTTAATGGAAACATAATTTTCCAATTCTTTTAATCCTTCAGGATTCGATTCTGATATTATTAGATTTGCTTTAAAAAAGGCTAAAGTCCCATCTTAAAAAAAATACAAGCTTACCAGCAGCATACGCAGCAGCTCCAATAGGTAATGACATCGATGCTGCAATAGATCCAGCAACAAAACCAGCTTCACCAATTCCTAATGCTGCTACGACTCCACTAATTGCAATAGGACCCAAAACAGCACCAGCAACAACTGCAGTGCTTGTCATCAACGATTTTTTATGTTTTATAAAAAAGTTTTCCGAACTTATCGGTTTGTTTATGAACCCATCCTTTATTAAAGAATTTAGAATAAGATTTTTAAAATAATTTATGGTGGGATTTTCAGTTGAATTGGGCATTATATAATTCCTTTTTCTCTGAAAGTTTTCAAGTCGATTTTTAGAATTTTTAGGGTTATTTATAAGATTTTTTTGACAAGATAAAAAAGTCTTACCATATAAGTATTAATTTATAGCCTAATTTATTAAAATAAAACTGTGTTACCAAAAAAAAATAGAAAATCTACCCATAAAAAATGATAATATGTCTAACTTCACCAACTAATGTTTGTATTATCTTTAAAAATGTTTGCTGATAACTTTGCTATGATTACAGACCAATCAGCGAAGGCCAAGTTTCTATCAATCCCTAGCTTCATTTACCAATCAACAACCAAATTTGTACGCATATTAGTTAGTCGTCTCACGATTTTTTAATTACTTTTTTTTTTTAAATATCGAGATGGACTTAAAAAAATCATATTTAGTATATAAAATTTATAGTTTTGTAGTTTCTACCCTTTATACTGCAAAGCGCCCATATAAGTTTTAAAACATTATTAATCCAGCCGAAATAATTTCATTCGTATCAGAACTCAATGATTTTTCAGACGAGCCTTATTTCTTCTTTATATAAACTTATCGATATTGTCTTATATTATCTTAACAAGTTTAATTCAATCGGGATAACCTCCCATTTTCTTAGATGAGCGAATTGATTTCTTTTGATAAATAATTTGATATTTAAACAAATCGTTCTTTTTATTCACCATTTCCATCAAAATACATTTTATTAAAAGGAAAATGATTTTATAAATTTCTATATTTGAAATGAATGAGAGATATCACATTAATTTACGAATAAGTAAATAATTCATTTGATTTATAAACCTATTTATGTAAATAATAAATATAATCCAGTTATTATTATTTATCTCAGCGCGAAAAAAAACAAATTGTCATTTTGATAATGAATTGCCATTACGCTTCAAGATAGTCGATTTTCATAAGTTTTATTTTTATTAATATTTGAATAATTAATAAATTTCTCGCGGATCATGGTGCGCATTGAAATTCCGCAGCGCATTTTTCTAAAAAAAAAAAATTTCAAAAGAATTGCAATTTGTTTTTTCTTTTATCGATATTTCTTGCCATGACTCTTTTTAAGATTTATTATTTCAAAATACGTATAATTTTAGAAAAGCTGTTTTTCAAAAAAAAAAAATAAATAAATAAATAAATTTAAACAAAGCGTAATTGCAAAACTGAGGCTGCGCTCGCGAAATTTTGGACGTTTAGTTATTGAATATTATATGATTAAATTTTTTATTCTTTTAATAACTTCAAATTAATAGAGAAATAATTAACAATACAAATGGCGCAGTAACGATTCTAATTGACACGATTTTGTGAAAATTTCGGAAAAAAAAAAGAATTTATAAAATTAAATATGCAAACATGAGTTAATTTATTAAAATAATTATATCTTTACAATTTTTTCTTGGATCCTATTAAAAATAACATCGGCAGCATCCTCCCATGTAAGGTCCAGCATAATACTGTGTGAAGCAGCACCAATAATATCAAACTCAACACCATAAGCTTCAGCAGTTTCTTTTATACTTATACCTTTTATATCAAATATTTTATCTTCTTCGGCGCCAATCACAATCATAGGACATTTAATTATTGAAGGATCAACAAAAGGCTTAAGAAGTTCAAACATTCCAGTGACAAAACTAGCCTTCTCAAGCTTTGGTTGAAGTTTTCTGGTCATAGAATCAGGGAATGCTTTAGAAAGGGTAGCTCTCTTCACATATTTAGGACTTTCAATTATTGCATACGGTTCTAATGTAAAAATCGCTTTAAGGACAGCAAGAATTGGAGCATTTGAAACTGTTAAGAGTGAATTTGAAAGTGCCTATCCTGTAGCTGTACGGTGAAAATGATGCAATTAAAACTCCTCCCGCCACCTTCTGCTGATTATCTTTAAGATAATTTTGAACAACACCACCTCCAAGTGAATGACTAGTAGCAAAAATGAAAGTAAATCAAATGTCAATTTAAAATATTTTGATGAAGATTATTTTGTTAATACTTACCCAACGAGAACAGGTTTATATCCGGTCCGAGCAATTATTGCATCAGTTACGGCTGATACATCATTTGTAATTACATTTAATGACCACCATTTATCCTTTTTTGGAGTCTTCGTACTTTGTCCATGCCCTCGAAAACTGAGATAAAATATCATTGTAATAAATTTAAGATTTCAATTACTTCATTGTTTCGTGACAATTTATTTACCTCATAGCGTAACAATCATGTCCTTTATTTGAGAACAAGCGACAAAAATTATCCCAAGCCCAAGCCGCGATAGCTGCTCCATGAATGAATATAATTGGTGGATAATTCTATAAAAAACAATTTATTAAAATAATTACAATTATTTATATAACGAACGTTAGAACTAAACTTATTAATTCTTACAGATATTATATTAGCGGGAGGATAATGTAAGACTTCAATTTTAATATTGTCGAATGAATCAACGAAAAAGGCATCCTTATCTGTATAAGTTTGTCCTGAAGACATTTTAAAAATGTATTTTATCGAATTGATTTTATTTGAAGAAAATGATTCTCAAGAACAGCATTTTATAACTTAATTTTGGATCGACAGTACCATATTACATTACCATAAACGAAATTCCGTCTTTTTTTTTCTCATTCATCAATGGAAGTTATATTAAAGGAGCACCTCTCCGAACCAGTTCATAAACTAGATTATATTCGAGAAACCAATCAAAATAAAATTATATTTTCGTACGAAATGTCATGCATACAAATTAGGCCGTCATTAAAATTTTAGAAATTTTGAACCTTGTCATCTCATAATAAAATATGTGGAACATCATCATGAATTGAATCTTATAAACATTCACTCCTTCCTTATTGCATACTCATACAAAATTGACCATTTTAAAATATTTTTTAAAGAATTTATACGAAATAATTCTCTAAAAACTATCAATAACCATTGAATAAAGTAAATTTTTATCAAGGTAAAATTTCATATGGTGAAAATGTTATAAAATTGCAAATCTCGTTAAAACTTTAGATAACTATCATTTATCAACTATTTCATCCCGTCCCGTAATTCCAACTATACAGTCCAGCCATAAATTTTAATATAATTTAATTTTAACTAATGACTTTTAAAATTTTCTTTAAGCATGAGTTTATTAACTAAACAGTTCGAACAATACGTTTCAAATTATTGACTTGATTGCTTGCGAGTTGACTAACTCAATAAATATATACAAGTCGATAGATGTTTGGAAGGAGACGCAAACTCATAATAATATACACTAAGACCAGCTGATGTACACATTGGTTGTGCAATAAGAAGCATTGTGTAAACTTTTTGACGAATTGGAATCCCGCATTACAAAACCCCATTGAATTATTTATGAGGCCACAAAAAGTATTAATTCCTACGCTTTCCGGCCACTTCATCTTTTCCATTTAAAGTCAAATTAACACTGTACCAGAGAAATAACTCGAGAGAAAAATTCAATGAGGAAACTTTGACTATGTAATTGAATCATGTAAAAATGGTGTAACCTCTGGCTTTATAGAGGTCAAAAAGTTGACTTTAAGCGGGGCTTCGCACTAGCAAGTACAGACATCAATAACGGGTCATGATGAGCGATGTGAATAAAGTACGGGTGTTTATAATTACAGAAAATTATTAATACTTTACAGAATGTTCACTAGGCAGTGATTTAAATAGGCTCAGAAGCCGTAATGTTCGTAAAATATCACGTTAATCACATGAATTACTGAGCTGAGCCCACAAATAATAGTAGACTTTCTGATAGTGTTAACTCCTGATTTCGTATGGGAGATAATTAATAATAATTAGTTATTTATTAAATACGATCGATGTAACGAATTGAGCGAACGTCGATCAATTCAAATTAAAAACGAAATAGATTCCCATTTTACTATTGGCACATTCTCTTTCACCAAAATTAATATACACTAATCTGCAAAAAGTATTGACAGATCTAATTTAAACAAGCTACACTCGGTAACGATTAAGTATTGGTCGAGTTCCAATTTTAAGATTCGATTTTGGTTCTAATTGACTTTATTGCGTAATGATTTTGCGTATAATACCAAAAAAATTTTATTTAAAATTATTATCTAAAAAACTTTTTTAATTTACTTATTCTTCAAATGTAGGTAATTCTAATATATTTTAACGATGTTAATGGAATAAAAGAGCACGGTTGTATTTATTAATAATATTTTATTTTAGGCAAATTGGCCATCGGGAAATTTGTGCACTGGTCGTCAACTTTCCTCTGGGTAAGTTGTCCTTTCGAACTTAAGGTGTAAAAATAGTGACGATGTGTGAGCAGAGGTATCTTTGATTTTATCAAGATTATGTTAATTTAATTAAAACATACAAGAAGTCAAATAAAAAAAACAATGAATGCAACTCATTGAGAATGAATTAGTGATTTATGTTTGACAAATCATTAATTATAAAATTGAAAAATCACTATTCCCTTGTCATTTAAAAATTATAGAAGTTTTTCACTAGATTCAACAAGTGTTATATATAGAGGGTAATCAAAATTATCCGACCACATTTCAAATAAATAAATTTTAAATAAATATATTTATATTGACTTTATGACAAAAAAATAATTAAAGTTTATTCTATTTTCATTTGCGGTAATAATCACCTTAATTTTCCAGGGAACACTGTTGAACAATTTTTATAATAATCTGATGGTATGCATTTTTAACATAATTTTCTTTAATATTAATTAGGTGGTGCTGGAATATGATGAAGTATTATTAGATCCTTGGATGGTCTATCCGGATATCTGATACAATATATTCAGATTTTAAAGCTATCTGATCTGAACAATATGTGAAAATATTCGGATATCTCTAAAATAAAGGCTTATCTCTTTGTTCACGAGTTAAATAGACAGGATCTAACCACTTATTTGGAACTTGTTTTATCATAATTTTAAATAAATAAAAATGTGCTATTAGCACGTAATGATCTGCATAATTTTGGCCAAAACAAATTGGCCGGATAATTTTGAACTGTAACATTATATTATTCCTAGAATCAATTTAAAGTAATCTCATTAAAAATGCCTTTTTGAATACCTCCTTTTATTAATTTGAAAATAAACTTTGTCCATTTCTTTATTCAGACAAGAAATTTAAAATGCATACACTTATGATCAAAACATCATATAACTTTATTTGCAAATTTGTAAATTTTCAATAAATGCGCAATTGTTGAAAATTAAATTGCAACGGTAAAGCCTTGGCTTTAAAAATTTCCTTCTCTTTCAACAACAGAATTATTTATTTATTCTACAGATGTTTAAAATTGGTTTGAAATCTTAATTATAAGAAGTCTATCCTTTATTAAGAAAAAAAAAATTATATTTGACATGCACGCATATACGAGAAATTTTATTTACTCGAAAGTCATATGTACATAACATAGAATGTATCGCATACGATTCATTGCAAAAAAAAAAAAATTTAAAAATTTACGTTAAAATTAGATATTTATGAACTGAATGAGCAAGTAATTTTTAAGATTTCATGTGTGATTTTTAATTTCTGGTTAATTATCGTGTTTATTGTTTTTAAGAATATGAATGTAATGGCATTGTCAAGAATAAAAGGTAAATACAAAAAAAAAAGAGTAAAAAAACCAAAGATTAATTTAATTCACTTTCGAAACTTTCTATATATTTTTTAAAAAAAAAAAAATTAGATGACTAATAAAATATGTAATGCGAAAAAAAAAAATACAAAACCCGGTTTGTATTGATTTAGAAAGTGTATAATGAGTTCATCTCGAAATATCAGAATCATTTTAATAACGTAACAAAATCTAACTACCTTTATGTTTTTAACAAAGGCTCTTGAATAAAGCAACGGTCACTTCCGCTTTGAGCAAACCTCCGGTGTAGCAGGTGGTTGCAAAATCATTCCATCCGGATGTGTCACCCTTTGAATCCTTAAATAAAGCAATCTTGACCAATTCCGTGTGCCAAGTCCACGTATTTGTAAATTTCCAACAATACATAACATCCAGCAGTTCTTTCATCTTTTCACAAAAACTTGTATACCCTTCCATTGGAAATCCCCACTGAATGATACCGTATTCGATCATCAATCGGAAATCCTCTTCACACGTGCACATACTCATGAAGAGGTGCAAGGCACTGTGAATGTATGCGGCTTTTCCGGAAACGATCTCATAAATGATTAAGTTCTTTAACATCTTGAATCGGAACGGGTCGAATGTGAGGGTGGTGTAATAATACGTTTTGTTCAAAGGATCTGCGTAGCATATGTAAGCCCCGTTGATAACCCGTTTCATTGGGATTTTATGTCGTACATATTCTTTAAACCCAAATTGCGTGAAGGTAGCATCTGAATGAACTGATTTGTCAAAGGATTTGAATTGGCCGGCTGCTTGACGATAAAGGTTTTCAACAAAGCTAACGGTAGTGTCCAAAGGTTGTATGGCGCCGCCTGTGACTACAAAAGGAGATGCACCGGAAATGACACTGCAATAGTTTTAAGAGAGAAATCGTGTGAGAAAAGCTGTAGCTATAGACAAAATCTATTTTCGATACATTACGCTTTCATATCGCCCGATGGATCGCTGTACCTTCATTATTTATTTTAGAACGAACGTTCAAACATTAGTTATGCAGCACCTTAGGAAAGAATTATACGTCAACAAAAAAATCAATATACATACGGATTGAAAGGCAATTGTAACATATTTTGAGCTTTCTCTAAGAAATCATTTTCAAGTACTTTCCACGGTAAAGTTGTGAAAGGATTCGAGAGGTCTAACACGGCACTGTGGTAATCCGATACGGCAGATAGAGCCGAAGTTAGACGATCTTTGGGCACAGCGGAGAGAGATCTCCGAAACTGCAGAGAAAATGTCAACAAACGTGTCACCAATTGAATGATGATCCCAGCCGAATAACTCTGCTCTTCATCAAAGGTGTTCGCGCTGTTCAACCTTTGAACGAGGTCATCGACATCACCCGCGTTCGTAAGTGAAGGAAGCCGGAGTTTAATTTCTTCCAAACGTAACATGCGTTGTGTCCAATTATTATAGGGTAATATATTCCCCCTATAAGATTTTTCGATATATTTACGGAGATTCACATTTTCGGCAAATCGAACTTTGGAACATTCAGGCTCTTCAACCACCCGAAAGAGATCTGCAAGACTGGCCAAGCTGTTGATATCCAAGTAGAGGGGGTCTTGTGCCATGGTTGTTATTTAGATTCTGGAATTTAAACACCTCTGACGGTTGACTTTATATCTTACAGAAGGTGAAACCTCGTGCATGATAAGAACATTTGATTGGTTTTCTTTATGGAATATTTTCGAAGAAAGTTGATTTGAGACAAAGAAATTAAATCGGGGATATAAGGACATGTGATTAATCTGTGTTACAAATTTTGTTAAATGAATACTTTTTGTGGCTAATAATGAAGAAAATTCCAGCAAGTTTTGGAATCAAAACAAAATTAATGATTGTTGTTACACGTAATTTCATAATTTTAAAAGATTTAAAATATTTAATATTACAATACCTATTAAAAAAAAGAAATTAATCAAGGTGTTCATAAATAATTAAAGGAATTAGTTTAATTCAAGTCTTTTATTGATAATCCTCATCTACAAAAATTAATTTGTTTATTATTTTGTTTCAAGGATTGATTTAATCTTTTTTTTTAGGTAATCGTTGCGAGGCAAAGCCCATAAGGTTTTCCATATTTAATAATCTCTTTCATGTGTTACTTTATTATTTTATTTACTTGTTTTGTAAGAAAACTCCGAACTTACTGTGCCATATGCGTCACAGTATTTGTGTCACATGTGTGCCGATAAATATTTTGGTCACTCGATTTCAACATTAATAAAATAATTGGTTTTGATAAAGAAAAGATTTTATTTCGTTTGAATTGGCTTAGCTCCAAATACTTACAGGCTCAAATTAACATTCTTTTAAGTTACTTATTTATACCTTCGCAACCTTGTGATAATTTTGTAAAATTATTCGTGCACCTGAAATAATCAAATTCGTGTTGAAAATCAAAGCTACATTGTTTAAAAATTAACGAGAGCAAGGCAAGCTATAGTTCGTAATAATCATTAACGAGACGTTAGCTTATTATAATATTATCAAACATCCCAAATTTACAAGGGTAAAGATATTTTAATTATATTTTTATTTAAGATTTGACGATCTTACAGTAGTTACAGACGGATCGAGACTTATCGGTTTTTTTCGACTATTAAATAAATTTCATTATATTAAAACAAGTGTTGTAATTGTTGTGATAGTTGAACGCAAATGATATGTTAAACCAATGCGAGCAGGAAGAACGTCGATTGAAATATATAATCTTAAAAAATTTACGATTTAGGCTTTTAGTTTTTTAATTGAAGTAATACTCATCCAATCAAAAATCGAGAATATCAATAATTGTACTACATACTCTTTTTTTAAAAAAATAAATATATCAAGAAAAAAATATTTAGGAATATAAATATATTATTGTCTATAATTTATTTCTATTTAATAATTTACACAGATAAAAATTTTAACTTGTTCAGCTTTTCCCAACACTGGTATTACTATCAACCTGGACATTATTTAAATCAGGTTTAACTTCGATTTCAACCTTTGAATCATCAGACTCAACATCAACGAAATCTGCATCTGCTTTCACTTCACTAGAAACTTGACATTTTTTTAATAATAGATTTACATTTAAAGAAGCATCGGTAGTGGTAACTACATCAGCATCAGTGCCATCATCTTTAACAGAAACGTTTGCATTTCTTTTTCTAAGTATAATGACAGCGTTGGATGAAATGTCATTCGAGTAAATTTTATAATTATTTATTCTTCTTCTGTCAATTAACATTTCTAATGGGTTTTCAATGGCAGCTTTAATAGGAATTGAAGCAACTGAAACAGTTGTATAAAGAATTGCCAAAGCAAAAGTGGTTAAAGATATTGAGTCCTTTCATTGCTGTAGAAGTGGAGGATTTAAAATAAAGATAACTGAAAGGAATCCTTTGATTATTATTTAATTGATTATTGTCATCCACTAATTAAAGTTTTCGTTATTGAAATTCGAATAACGATCGATAAACCAATGATGTAACCTTGAACCAATGCACTGTAGATCATGAAACAAGGATTTCGTTCAAAAGATTCAATCAATTTACCATATATGGAGAAAAGCTTAAATTTTTTAATTCGCAATTTTGAGTCAACAAAGGATTAAATATATGGTTTAAAATTTTATTTGTAATTGTCTTTTTTGTACAACTGATTATTAAAAAAAAAATAAAAGGAAATGACAAATGCAACATGACAAAATTATTCTTTATTGTTTTGTTGCACATCAAATAATTCGCTATGTAATCTTTTTTTCCAACTTATGCTTATGATCTTTAAGGACAATAAAATTGGGAGTACGATCAAATTGGTTCTTGTGTAAAGTAAAGAATAGGAATTTATTTGCTATTCGTTAATTAAGTTTTAATTGAACTCAAAACCTAAATTGAAACATTTTAACGCATAATAACTTTAAAGAATATTTTACTACAAAACGCAAAGGTCTTCAATTGTCTTTGATGATATTGAATCTGAATCTAGATGATTTTGTGAATAGATTGAAATGTTAATTGAGCCTATTCCTTTTATTGCTCAGATGGAATAGTTCCAACCAAATGTTTTTCTAAAAATGTCTTGACTTTCTTCCCTAAGACAATGTTGTATAACGACCATTTTCACACAGCAGATGTATTTTGGAATTTTTAATATTAATTACTCTAATATGGTATACTAGTAAATAAGTTATTCTCTTTTGGAAAAATTTTTATTTTACTTTTAAAACGAATTAATTTTATTTCTCCTCCTCGTTCATTTTAAGATACTGAATTTCAAGAAAATTTTACATTCATATCCTTATATTAACGATATTTGTAAATTTATAAACCCATTATCAAGCTTGGAAAACACAATCAACTCAATGACCCAACTATCCAATCAACCACTAATAGCTAATGTATATTATCATGGATTTCTATTAGTCACGTCACGGTGAAATTTACGCGGGATTAGACACGGTAAAACTGAGAGTGTATTTAAAAATCATTATTAAATCCTTCTATTCCACTAGATCATTTCTATCCTTTTAATTATTTTTTTTTATTTTCTTTATTATTAGTAAAGCAATTTTTAGCTTAATATACACTTCGATTTTAACGGACGGTTATGGTTTTTATAATGATAAAAAATAAAAAATTATCTCTTCACTTTCAGCCTCAAAATTTATATGTATTTTTGTCAATAAAAAAAAATAAAATTAAAAATTAAACGTATTTTATGATCTGATTTTATTTGCAAAAAAAAATAAAATATAATTAAAAAAAACGTTAACTTTAAAAAAACCTACCAATCTTTTAAAAAAAAATAAAATACTCTATCATTTTTCTCACTAAATAATTTAAGGGGTTGATATATATCCTCACATAAAGAGGATTCCATGTGGAAATATTCTTGGAAAAATAGAGTTCGAATATTCGATTGATATCTAATTTCATATTTTGATGTATTAATGGCAGACAACAACAAAAAATATTTCATTTGAGATAGCATGAAAATTTTTATAAAAATAATTAAAAATAAAAATGTTATTTATTTTTTTTTTTTGCTTTAATCTTTAATTACATATTTAAATAAATTATTAATTGATGCAATACAAGAAATGATCAAATTTCCGAGTGACAATTTACAAATAAAAACGGCAAAAAAAAAAAAAAATCGCGACCCGAAGAAAAGTAGAAACTAAAAATACTAAAAAAAAAAAAACAATAATAATAAAAATACAATGTAACGAAGTTATAAACAGTAAATAAAAAATAAAATTTATAACCAACAATAAATCAATAAATCAACAATTTTAATTAATCGAACACGAAAAGTGAGAACTTTAAGAATATAAAATAAAGTAAATAAAATGAAAATGAAAGATATGAAAAGAAGACAATTAGAATAATTAAAATGAACAACGAATCCTTACTTTTACTTCCGAAAAAAAAAGAAAATGTGCTTTAGATATCCTATCGCTGCAGCCCGAAGCAAAAAGTAAAAGAATCAAAGAATATATTAAAAAATATATATTTGGCAAATGATCTTTTT
Organism: Funneliformis geosporum; assembly: GCA_946474995.1. Classification (NCBI taxonomy): domain Eukaryota; kingdom Fungi; phylum Glomeromycota; class Glomeromycetes; order Glomerales; family Glomeraceae; genus Funneliformis; species Funneliformis geosporum. The sequence continues at coordinate 27,134 of CAMKVN010000180.1, forward strand.
GTTCTTTAAACAAGAATTGAACGATTAATCGCGATTAATCGATTCTTAAAATGATTCATCCATGCCTTAAAATAATTATGAATGATAATATTAGTTTTATAGCATCACTATGATCTATATCTACATTTTGGTGGAACAAAAAAAAATTTTTTTTAATTTAATAAGTCGAATAATAGATTTATAGTCTCCTGAATTTATATAAATATGATGAACGTAGGCAAAAACTTAAATAAAAAATTCATATTTTTTTTTACTTTTTCCACACAATTTTGCGTTATAGATGTTTAAAATCAATAATTCACAGTATGTATACTAAAAGTTATTCGTTTTGCTGCTTTAAATTTATAATAAATAGTCTCAACTGTTAAACTTTACATTTTTTAGATGAATAAAAATAACAATAACAGCAAAAGAAGCTTATACGCCAACAATTATTATTATGAATGTTCATTCATTTCCTTCTCCACGAGAACCTAAACTCGCTCACCTTGAAGACGTAATGCCGAAGAAATTATGGTGGAATAAATGGTGGTGCATCACAACAAATTAACCCACCTCAACGTGCTGTTGGGGGGATAAATGAACCGGACTTGCCAGGATTGCGGATTGCAATCTTGAGAATCAAAAGCAGCACGGAGTTATATAATGTGTTATTTTCAAAATTTATCTTTTCACAATTTAAGTAGTGATCATGACATTAATGGGTCTGAATATAAGACGTATGTTTAAAGATTATTATGTTAAACTTGCAAATTATTTTAATTTATTGAAAGCTTAATATTTTTCTATTAGTTAAATAATTATGTTTCGTCTATTGAACTTTAATATTTACAGTATATTTATATTTTTTTAATATATGGGAGATTTGCTAGGAAAATGGGGCTCTGAGCATTTTTTTTAAAATTTTAATTTTTATTGAATTTAAATCTAACATTATCAAAAATTAAAATGCAATAAAATTAAAATTTTAATAAAAAATGCTCAGAGCCCCATTTTCCTAGCAAATCTCCCATATACGAAATTTGCTATTAGGACCAACTTATTTAATTATTTTTAATATGATAGATTTTTTTTTTAATTTATTACTTAATAACTAATTCGTTTTCTAAAATTATTTATAAATTATTTTATTTTTTTTATTGACAATAAAATCCTAAAATTCGGTGACAAAATTTAAAAAGCTCGTAAAAACATCCAAATGAAGTCACATGTCATTATTTTATTGTTTTTAAATATAACGATACGATAAGCACAAAAACAATACAAATGTCGTAACATTAATGATATAAAAACCACAATGTAATGAAACATCCAAACTTAACGATGTTTCGATTATTTATTTTACTCTTTCTATTGGCTACTATTGTTAATTCTTATAAACTTACCGGACGTACTCTTCATACTGCAAATTACCAAAATGAGAAAATTTATTTTCTTGGTGGAATTACAGAAACAGCGAATTATACCAATGATTTGTTTTATTTAGACGTTTCAATACCCTTTACTCTAGATTCTTTGCCAATTTTCGATTTATCTAGCAACATTCAGATCGCTAAACATGCAAAAGCGACATCAACTGTTTGCGGTCTTAACAAAGATACAATCTTTTTTGTTTGATGATGTTGAAGTTGATGTTAAGGAACCCTTAATTTTTGCATTTAATATTAGCGTTCCACAATGGACTAATGCAAATATTAGTGGACTTGAACCAGTAAGACGTAGTTGGTCATCAGCTGCTTGTAATAAATATGCGAAGATGTATATCTTCGCTGGTGCGATACCTAATCCATTTTCCATTAGAAATTATATAGATATTTTGGACACAAATCAATTAACTTGGTCGTTGGGAAATAAAAAAATATCACACCTCCTAGGTATTTAGCTACTGCAACTATGTTATCGGACGGTAAAATCGTTTTTCTTGGAGGTCAAGGTAATTATAATATTAGCAGATCAGTGATGATTAGTTGAATTTACTTCTTATATCTACTTTTCTTAAATTTGATCAGATCTTAACAATTTACTTTTTTTATTTTATTTTTTTTTTTTGATATAATATTAAGATTGATATATACGATACCAATAATGATAAATGGTCACAAATGGTAATTTCCTACTCGTATTTGCTTAAATCTTGGTATAAATAAATATACGAATACTTTCAAATATTTATAGATTCCAAATGGTACTCCACCAGTGATACAGCCGTCTTAAGTATGCACTTTTGAAATTTTAATTCGTACTATTTTATTTCAAATTAAGTAACTTTTATCGTTACAATATAGCAAAAGATGGCCGTATTATTGTATATGGACTTAATCAAATATACCCCTAGTCTTGCACGGCATACGGCTACTCTTGTCGGAAATTATATGGTTATTGCTTTTGGTATAGTATGATATCTTACTTTGCTTAATTAAACCTAATAGTTGAACTAATGGAATTATACATTTCATATAGGTTTGATTTATAAAGATAATAAATATGTTTTCAGTAATCAAATACTTTTGCTGGATGTAAGTGATAAAAATGATTACAAGTGGGTCACTAATTTTACTCCAAATACTACTGCACTCGAGTTAGGAATAATTATTAAAGCAGTTATTGTTTTTATATTTGTGATATCTATTATTATTTACTCATTATACCGCTATAAAAATAGAAGTAGTACAAACGAACATACCCCATTATTAGATTGAATAACTTTTAGTTGTTTCATTCGTTATATAATATTTTAAACATTTATATTTTGTATTTTAAGATCTTATTGTATATATAAACATTACTTTATATTTCTATTTTATAAATTAATAATCCCTGTAACAAAGCAAAGGATCATAATAAAATCATTATATATAAGCTCCTCTTGATTAATGGAATATAAATAATGAGCAACTCTTAGTTTATGTTCACAAATTTTCAAATTTATATGCCACAGTATTTCACAGAATGTAAAAAGCTATTCAAGATCAATGTTTCTATCGGAAAACAATTTAAGGGCCTCAAATCCTCCAATAAATAAACATATTGTAATTAGAACAACAATTATAAATAATATTTACCTCATTTAGAAACAAACCAGTTTTTTTTTATACAGGTAAGATCATTTTATGTTCTACCAAAATTAATTTTGTCAAGTATATAAAGTATATAGAATTTTATATGGGTTGAAGTAAACATTTGATAACTTCAAATATTTCAAATAATCGTTCAGAAGAAAATTAGAACTGATGATGTCAATTAAAATAAATAAATTTATTATAGTTTCTTATTAATAATATAGAGAAATATCAAAAATAAATTTTATAAAAAAATAATACATCTAAAATTTTCTATTTAATAATTTATATATTTATACAAATAATATATAACTGAAATAATAAAAAAAATTATAAATATGGATTAAGTTATTGTACTACTTGTCTCTTGTCCTTTGTACCTTTTTCGACTTTATTATCAGTATCAACTTTAACGTTTTTTAATTCGGGTTTGGCATTAACATCAACTTTTGGATTTTCTTTATCAACTTTAGCATCAACAACATCAACATCTGCTGTAATATCATTATTAACTTTGGTATCTCCGACACCGGCTTCAGAATTAACTTTACGTTTAAGATTTACTGAATTTACTTTTACAGAAGCACTAGTATCAGTTATTGTGTTAGCAACATCATCAGCTTTGACAGTGGCGTCGGCATTTCTTTTTTGTGCAGATATGGAAGCGGTGGAATCGACAGCACTAACGTCAGTATTAACTCTGTTTCCATCTACGCTTGAATTGACAACATCATCAGCTTTGACAGTGACGTCGGCATTTCTCTTTTGTGCAGATACGGAAGCGGTAGAATCGGTAGCACTAACATAAGTATTTATTCCGTTTTTATCTACGCTTGAATTGACAACATCATCAGCTTTGACAGTGACGTCGGCATTTCTTTTTTGTGCCGATATAGAAGCGTTGGAATCGGCAGCACTAACTTCAGTATTAATTCCGTTTTTATCTACGCTTGAATTGACAACATCATCAGCTTTGACAGTGACGTCGGCATTTCTTTTTAGTACTTTTATAGAAGCATCAGCTTGAACTCCTTTTTCAGATGTAATGACTCTTCTGTTGATTACAGACACAGATGGTGATTCAAGGTCGGTTTTAATGGGAATTGAAACAACTGATGTAGTTGTATAAAGAATTGCCAAAGCAACGGTGATGGTGATTTTGAGTCCTTTCATTTTTTATGTAGAGAAATTTAAGGTGTGTGGTTGGTTTGGTTTAGTATTTTAAAATTGAAAAGAAAGTTTCTGAAAGGATTCCTTTTATTTAATCTTTTAAAAGGTAGTGGTAATTATTTAGGAATGAATGTTTCAATTGAATGTGAGTGATGAAAAAAAAATTGAAGACGAGAAATTGGAGCATTTTATAAACAAATTTTCGAATGAAATATTATACAACTACCCTTGTTCTTTAATTAATGAACCAATCACATCAATTAGTATTATCGCCAAGAAGCTCTTTAGAATTGATGCTTGTCTCATTTTTTTTCCTTTAAAAAAAAGGAATTAAAAAAAAAAAATAATAAATAATCAACATAAAGCGTTGACCAATGATGCGTGCAACCCTTATTATGTAGATCGCGAAACAAGGATTTTCTTTAAAGATTATGTGCATTATTATGCATTAGTATTTTTTTCCTTATAATATAAATCCTTTATCTCTTAAAAAGGACTTTTTAAATTAAAGATTGCTATATTTGGATAAATGTTAAAATATAAACTTTTAAACTTTACATACAGAAAATCAAAGATAGAGCGTAACATTTCGCAAGGTATTAGAAAGCTAACAAGGGACCCGTTTAACGCACATTAATAAATGTTGCATAGATTTACGTAATTGCGCGACCTAAAAATATCCTTAATCCTTTGTCAACCTGTTTGACAATTGAATCTTGGAAGATTAAATGTTTGTTGCATACCGTGTAACATACAAAATACTCTCGATAAATATTTTATTGTTATCATTATAAACTGGTTATATTAAATCTCCAATATATTATTAAAAATTGTATTTATATTTTTTTTTATTTTCCAAATAGAAGGTGCTGCAGATTGAGCAATTATAAATTAACGAACCAAATACATTTTAAATATTAACCATTTTACTTGATTTGTTTGTAATATTTGACTCCTCATTTTTTTAATATTAAAAGTTTATAGAGAACGGAAATCGAATCACGAGACAATAAATCATGTTAAAAAACGGAACGGACAATATTTTATAACAAAAATATAAAAGATTATATCTTAGAAATGATAGAAGTTTTCGCAATTCAACGGCAATAAAGCTTATCTCTCTCTTTAATCCAAAGTAAATTTAATCTCCTATTTATTCAAAAAAAAAAATTTGCAAGATATTCACGTGACATACGATCCATAAATTATACATAAATGAAAAATCATCAGTTTTTTTTAAAATCATAAATTCATTATATAATTAAATATTTACTGTAATTTTGAATACTCGAATAATAAATAATATCTTAAGAATAAGGAGGAAGAGAAGTTTGGCTTGTAAGCCAATCTTGTTCGTAATTAGGGGGAGGGAAGTTAGGTTGAGTTCCTGGTTCTGAATTAATTGAATTTTCTTGTTGATATAAAAGTTCAGCGGCCAAATAAGCCTCCTCTTCAACGCTTAACATATTTACAATTTTTACGGGAACATCCAAACTAAAATTATATTTACTAAAAAAACCGAATTTAACTTTAATTTTAAGCTTATGAGTTACTTTGATATTAAAACTTTCATGAGACCAAGTCAATTTGCTAGAACAGTCTTCTGGGATTGACAATTTAATGTCCGCTATACATTCATTATATTGTGATTCCGTTGTCATTGGTAATTGTCGACCGTTTAAGATTGTCATACTCATGTATTTACTCTTTTTCTTAATATCAAATGTACCTGCAATAACAATATATTCTTTTAATCCAACGATGAAGTTTTCCAAAGAAACACGGGAATCATAGAATGTCAACTTCAATCTTACGACGATCGGATTACGAGGTCCGAAAACTTTATTATTTAAATTGATTTCGTACCCGATTCTTTTCGTTGGATCTCTTTTTATCCATTTTTTAAGTTTAGGCAAAGGAGGTAAAGCATAACGACTTACGGTATAGGCACATTGTATGATCTTTTTTGTACCTCGAAGATTTGATTTCTTTGATATGATAGCTCGAAGACAATATTCAACCTTTCCTTGTCCTTTAACTACGGACATACTTGACGGTATATCGAGGGGAATTGGAATTTCAAAAGGTAAATCCATATCAAGGATTTCTTGATATTCATCATCCGAACTTTTCCATAATTCGATAGTAACCTCACAAATTGTATTTGTATTTAAAACTGAAAATTTTGGACCTGAGCATTGCGCTTGAACGAATTCGGTACCCAGAAAACAAATTTGTATTTGCTTTGCATATAAAGGTCTATGTGCTGGAAATCTAAGGTGCAGCAATCCAATGATCGACACATTGCTTGTGATACCAAGATAACCTTGTTGAAAAGAATTACGACCTAATTGATAAGAGAAATATGCTGATGGGGTAAATTCTTTATATAAGGAATGTGCGGGTCCTTTAAGCAAATTAGCCATATTATTTGAGAAAAAAATGAGGTTCCTTTTTATATTTATAGATATGTATATGCTGCGATTAAAAAGAAATATAGTTGGCTGTTGGTTGTGAGAATTGGTTTATTTTATCCAAAAGGAAAGGAACTTTTGGTTAAATAACACACTCAGTCAATTGGGCACCTAAGGTATTTATTAAATTTTGAGGGGCAAGGCATCTATGACGATAAAAATCCGATTTAGGTTTAGTTTACTGATTTTCATAATATCATGCGAAAATTAAAAATTATTCAATTCCACCAATTAAAATGGAGGAGCTTTGCACAAGGTTAATTAATCACAATGATTAATCACAATTAATTTGAGCTTAACTTTTTTAAGTCGATCATTTGATCTAGCGTAACTTCTTATTTATAATTTTTCCATAATGATTGTTGCTGACTACAATTTTTAGGTGAGACGTACAGTATATAAGTAAAAAGGCTTATCAACTGATCCCATCGTACTTTTCATTTTAATAAACACAAAGTTACACGATGTAAAGTACAAAATAATCATACGACGAATTCTTGTTCGAAGTGATTCAATTGAATCGTGAATTCAAATCTTTCATAAAACCTGATTCGTATTTTTATTTCACTTTACAGTGGCGATGGTAAATAAATTAATTATAGCATATATCGAATTCAAATAATCAAATTTAGGATAACTTTATCGTATAATTGGTCTCTTAAAAACAGCCTGGTGAGGAATACACGATATTTATGTCTGTCGAATAGCATAAATTATACTTCTCAAGATCAAATTAATTTAAATGTAAATTACACCCACTTTCAGATTACAAGGACGCATTTATATTTTTAAATTTTTATGAAAATTTAATTCAATCCATTAATTCCAAGTTAAACCTCTTTCAATTAGTGATCGTTGGAATTGGAGTCAGTAACTGAGTCAAAGGCGCAATAATTTCATCAGATTGATTTTATATTTTTATACATTTAATCATTCTTTATTGGATAAAGTTATATATTGATGAATTCAAAAAACCAATGTTCCATTCGTTCGATATTCTTCATTACTTCCTTATAGAAGATACATATCGATTCATAATTCTTACGCACCACACCAAGTTTTCCTATCATCAAAAAGACACAAAAGAAGAAATACTATTTTAAAAAGGGGGTTGTTATAATTTATCCTGATATAATAATATTTTTTTTTTTATATATATTGTTTACGAAAGTGATTTTTTTAGAAAAAAAAAATTTTTTTTTTCGTCCAAATCAAGATTCAATCACCGTATGACCAATAGCGGAAAATTTCAAAACGGCATTCTTCAACACATTATTTTTTGTTTTAACTCCCAGCATAAACAAGATATCCAAATTGTTCTCATCTACAAAATCAATAATTCTACAACAAAGTAATTTTTTCAAATCATGAATTTCTCTTAAGTTGGCTTCATTATACAAATCACATAATTCCTCAAAATTTAAATCGTCATCAAGCTTTCCAGTATAAATGTAATGTAATAATCTATAAAAACTATCATAAGCAAATCCATCCATTTTAATAATTATCTTACTGGCATCCTTTCTTGTATCCCCTAATAATTTTTTAAAGTGTAAAGATTTTGTAGCAAGGAACATACTAGATGCTTTGATCGTAGAATTGTCTCTAAACGTAAATACGATATCACTGAACACTTCATCGTTAAAATATTGTTCACTCATAAAATCGGGCGGTGATTCAATTGCCAAATTATTTTTATAAAAATTAACTCGAACGATCAAATCCACTTTGATCGTTTTGTCATTGTCTGGAAATATTATTTTGGTATTATTAAATCTGGAAACTTCCGATGATACACTATGCTTATTAAAAGTGAATCTTTTACTTTTCCATACAGGTTTATATTTCCCAGTATAATTGACGAATAGCTCAAAGTCATGATCTGCGCTCCGTTTTGTCAAATCAGCTTCTATATCTTTTTTTTCAAAATCTGTTTGTATAGCGGTTAAACCTACAGAGAGTTGACCCCCTAAAAGACCATCGTTCGGAATTATATAAAGTCGCCATCCAAAATAATTGCCTTGGGTATGTTGCAAATTACTTTGTACAGGAGAATAAAACCGGTCACTCTTAATAAAACTAGGTGATACAGGATAAAAGTCCTGAAAATTTTTAATTATCCAATCATAGCTATAAAATATTTCATTATTTGGATCATTTTGTGATTTCAGCTCGACACAGCTTATATCATTTAAAAATTCAAACCCCGTAACATAACTAACAAAAAAAGTTGAAAATAAGGGCAAATAGAAAGAATAGAAAGATAATATACGCATGATGTTTTTATGAGAAAAAAAAGGAAAAAGCCGCATATTTGTATTTGTTTTGAAAGATAATCTAACCGGATTTGGTTATATTCGTGACATTATAATGCAAATGCACGAGCGCGCATATATATTTCATGGACTATAAAAAAAAAGTCGAATTTAAAATTATTTGATTCTTTTATTAATTACTAATTGAATTAAAATTTTCGTAATATTTAAGTGGCATTATAGATTAAAAAATAACTTGTACTTTCAATGGACAAGGTCCAATTGACACAATTTGGACTATTGGAATTGGACTAATTTGGACTAGTTTCTCCAAGTCCAATTGCAATTGGACAATAATGGAATTGTACTAAGTCCACATTTGTCCAATAAAATATTGCAATAAAATTGTTCAATAGTTTTTAACATATTGGTTAAAATATTATATCATTGATACTTTTATAACATGTTATGTGAAAATACATTTATATATGAAGTATATGGGTGGTATGCTATTAAAATTGGTACGAGACATAGTAAATCATATGATCTCAATTTTAATAGCATACCACCCATACAGTATATTAATAATAATAGTAATAATTATAATAAAATAAAAAATAAAAAAAATTAATTTGAATTTGCAATATAAAGTTTTTTTTTTATAAAATTTTATTAATTAAAGTTAAAGCAATTGTAGAATTACAAAGGACGAATTATATATAAATTTGCATAATGTAAACCATTAAAAAAATTATAAAAATTTGAATTAATAGTTAAGCAAATTTGATTATATTTTTGTACTACAAATTTTCTTTATTTATGAAAGAACTAAAAAAACAAAGCAACGCATGCACAAGTCGCAAGAAATGCACTAGAACGTCACAAATGATCTTCACGCACGCGATACTTAGCCAAATAAAAGATACAAATTTTTCATATAGAAATGTTGTAGCCCAAATGCGTTAATGTCCGAAATGATCATTTCGGATATCCCAAATCGGAATGCGCATTTGGGAT
>CAMKVN010000181.1:0-37036 GCA_946474995.1 Funneliformis geosporum
AATTTAAAGCTAGTTTTTTGTTTATTTTGATTTTTTAATTTATTCAAAAAAATTTTTTAGTCTCAGAGCCCCATTTTTCTAGCAAACCTCCCATATAGGTCTTGGTAATTATACTACATGTAAAAAAATCTTTTTTATTAAAAAACAGCAAAATGATCATTTGAGATAGTATAAAAAAAATTGGGAAAAAGAATGAAAGCAAATGATATGATTAGATGAATCAAAATTTGCTCTTTTTGAGTCAAATGACTGAATAAAAGTTTGGAGAAATCCTAAAGAAGTATATAATAAAGATTGTATTCAATTTATAGTTAAATTTGTTAAATTTGGTAGGGAATCTGTAATATTTGGGATTGTTTGGTTGACATAAAGTTAGACCTTTAGTTGTGATAGATGGAAATCTAAATTCTGATAGTTATATCAATATTTTAGCTAATAATTTTATACTATGAGTTAGTAATTATCCTAATTTTATATTTCAGCAAGACAGAACCTCATACAATACATCAAATTATAATGTTTAGTAGATGAGAACACATAATATTTCATTATTAGATTAGGTGATACAAAGTTTGAATCTCAACCTAATTGAGAATTTGTAAAACTATTAAGATTATCAAATCCAAAAAAAGCCTTTACCTAAATCTAAACAGGAGTTGATTAGTGCAGTATAAGAGTGAAAAATTACTTTATTTTGATTAATGCTAATCAGAATATCATAAGGATTCATATTATCAAAATATGTAAAATTTGATTCTTTTTATTAAGGAAGAGACCAGTTATAAGATCAATAATATTAGTTAGAATCTTTAATTTATACATGGCTTTTTTCAACATATAAATGTTTACATAGTTATATGCTTTAAACATATCTTAAAATATTATGAAAATTTCATTCTAATTAATTTTATTCGTTATAATTGCTATATTCCTTATTTTACAAATATATAATATTTTATCTTTCTTTTACTTCTTCTAATATTTTATTCTTTTAGTTGACTTTCTTTTACTTTAATAAGTTTAAGCTTTTCAAATTTCGCATAGTTTTAGTAGTGTCAGCGTCAATAAACTATCAGTATTATTTATACATTACTTTTACTATGAGTATTCAGAATTAGAGTTTCTCAAAATTAAATTGAATCAAATATTTAAGCAATTTGAATTTGATTTGATTTTTTCAAATTGAATCAAACTGAATTAAATTAAACTCAAATATTTGATCGAATCAATTTAAATTGATTTGAATTTGATCAAATCAAATCAAATTGAATCAAATATTTATCAAATTAAATTAAATCAAATCAAATAAAGTTATTCTAAAGTTTTATTTAAGAAAATTATTAGTAATTGCACCAAAAAATTTCAAAGATAACTTTTATAAAATAAGTTAAGTAATAGTTAAATTTTATTATTAAACTTAGTAAATAACTCTGCAGTCTCAGTTTTACTATGAAAATCTAGTAATAACCGCTAGGTTTACTAAGAAAACTTAGTAATAACTGCTATCTTGATTTCGTAACTATTTTATTAGTAAAAAATATTTTCAAAGCTGCAAATGTATTTTTTTACTAGGTTTTTTAGTAAAAAAACATATCTGAAGCTCTAGAGGTATTTTTACTATGTTTTCTTAGTAAAATAATGTCTCAAATGCTGCAAAGGCATTTCTTACTATATTTTATTAGTAAAATAATGTTTCTGAAGCTATAGATGCATTTTTTTATTATATTTTTCTAATAAAATAATGTTTCTGAAACCACAAAGACGTTTCTTACTATATTTTTCTTAATAAAAAGGTATTTTGAAGCTGCGGAAGCACTTTTTGCTATAGTTTTCTTAGTAAAAGAGGTATTTTTAAAGCCACAAATGCACTTTTTACATAGTTTTCTTAGTAAGAGACACTTCTGAAGCTTTGGAGATAGCTTTACTATTGATTTGAATTAAATCAAATATTTGAATACTTGATTTGAATTTAATTGAATTGAATCAAACATTAATTTGGATTTAATCAAATAAATCATTCTTTGATTTGAATTTGATCAAATCAAATATTCAAATATCAAATTGAATTAAGAAACCCTATTCAGAATATTATTAAAGTATTAGATATCAACTTTTCTATTCTACAATTCTATCTTAAATTGTTATTCTCTTTTTATTCTTTATAATATTACTGTTATTTCTTCTAATATTACTTCTGAATATTACTTTTGATATTTACTTCTAATATTTACTTTTGATTATTTTTTCTCTGATAAATGTTTTTTAAGTATTAGTCATTTTTCTCATTATTTTGTTCTGCTAATTCTTGGGTTTATTTTATTATAAATTTGTTAACTTTTTTCTAATCTAAAGTATTTATAATAGCAAAATAACTTTATTTATTTTAATACTTAGTTGTTTAACAACTAATAAAAGTATTCATTTTATATATATTTAAGAATTTGGTTATTAAAAATAATTTTTTTTTCTTTCCAAAAATTTGAATAATTCTTTTTCTTGATCATATTCAAAGGCTTTATATAATAAATTTATATAGTAAAGTAATGAATAGTAACTATCTATGATGAATAATCTAATTATTTACTATATGACATTTAAAGTTCTATAATTTTTATTATTTTTGCTATTTATTTTTTAATTCTGTTGTCACATTTCTTATAATATTTCTGTATTTCATTTGTCTTTTCGTATTCTATATTCTGTTTTCCATAATTTCTACTTGTAATGTTTTCTATTATGATATCATGTGTTACTTTTATATTATACAAGCTTTTATGTGATCCATTTCATTATTCTACTTTTTATGTAACCTTTTGCATATTTGTGTTGCTTCTACAATTATTATTTTCAAATATTTTCTATCTTTTTATAAGACCTTCCATCCAGTTTATTAATTATCTAACTTTTTGACCCTTTGTTCAGTTCTTTAATTATCCTTTCTCCTTTAGTATCTAATTTATTTGAATTATTTCCTTTCAATATTTATCTGTTTTGTGTAAGATTGCTAGACAAAATCAAGAGTTTAGACAGACGTCTAAATGGTAAAAGTAAAACTTGGTTAAATTATATTAAAACCTTATTAAAAAATTTGCAAAATTTGGAAAAAGGTAAAACTATATCAAAGCTTATAAAAATGGTGAAACTATATCAAACACTTAGTAAAAATTTAGTGAAACTAAAGGTTTAACCATTTTGCTAAATCCAAAATGAGTTTAGACAAGCAACCTTAATTTTGTGTAATCTTTCTTTTTAGTCTGTAATTTATCTAATTATTCTTCTTTCTCCAAATAAAATAAATATTCTTTCTTTTATCATATAATTTTTCTTATGACTTTTGTTATTCTTATCATACATATTGCTATGTTATAAATTATAAAATTATTGACTCTACATTATTTTTAATTTTAAACAATGATATTCAAGAATATTGTTAATTATATTAAGTAGTTCAGTAATAGATTGATATGAAAGACCAGTGAAATTGAGATCTGAACAAGCTTTTTATTATATGAAAATTTGCTATAAACTTTGATACAAAATCTTGGTAAAAGCCTTTCAGATAAATTCTAATAAAGTTATAGTTTGAGTGTTATTCAAATCACAGTTTTATAGTTTTAATTTAGGAATCAGCAAAATTCTATTAGGACAGTATTACTTTAAATAAAAAATATGCATATATAATTTTAAATAAAAATTTATTAGCTAATGGTTCATTTTTTTTAACAGTTCGTTTGATATATTCAAAGGATCAGAAGCTTTACTATCTGATAGGCAGATTTGGAAAATACAGTGTTAGTATAATGATTAGTACAGTTAGTACAGTTAGTACATTATAATAATTAATATAAAAATTAGTACAAGTACAGTACAAGTACAGTGGTAATTTTATCTAGTACATACAAAATTCCCAATCCTGCTGATAGGCATTGAAAGCGTGATCCATGCTGCACTGATCAAATATAACCAATCGTATGATTTGAATTGGTTGACTGATCTGACCAATATGATGAATTGGACAAATCTGATAAATATGACAAATTGGTCATATTTGACTGATCTATCAGATTTATTATATTCGTTATATGTATTATATTTGTTAATTTAAATAGATTAGTTATATTTATTATATTTATCATTTTTTATTACTATTATTTTATTTTGTATAAATACTCTGTATCTTTGACCTGTTAAATAGCAAAATCGCTACAATTCTCTAATAAATCAATAACATTTATCTCTAAAATTTATTTTGTTCGTTAAACAATTTATTCTTCTTTAAATCTATATCAATAAAGATGACCTTGACCCTTCAATATAATTAATTCTTGTTTATTTCTTCCATAGTTTAGACGCACTTAAACTCACTGCTAACAAATAATCTTTGTAAACTTAATAATGAATAGTTTAAGCTTAACAAGTAGTGATTTCTATCAGGCTATTCTTTGTTGATAATATACACAATGAAATACTGACAAATTAGCGAGATGTATGAATTTTGAAAAAGTTAAATATAATACAACTGAGCATATTATTAGGCACTATTTTAATACTAGTTTAAACATAGATTATACTTATTTTTGGTGTTATCCTTCACCTTCAAATATAACCTCACAGATAGTTTTATATACTTTTGGGTTTAGTTTAACTTTTAATATCAAACTGATACTTATTTTACAAGAACTACTGTTTTATTTAATTTATTTAAAAGTCTATACCATATTATTGAATCAGAATATCATGATGAACGATTAAAAAGTATTATAATATCAATACTTTTTAGTATTTGCTATCAGATTACACCTATATCGTTTGACATTTTATATTTATATATTTAAGGCGTAGTATTTAATACTAATGGTTTTGAGTGATAAGTTATATTATCTATCTCAAGAAGTGTTTATATTGAAATATTAGACCAAGATTTACTATAAATATAAAAAGACAGACAGTTATTACATCAAATACTTGCTTCACTAATTCTTTTTGCTAATAGTTTATTTAACTTAACCGCTAAAACCCATCACTTGAATCACAATAGAAGACCAAATAAGATAAGTATTAGAAAGTATCTTTGGTGTAAGAGAAGCTAATTTACGTGAAGAAGAACACACAATTAAGTTGATTACTTCTATAGAATTGAGAATAAAAACCTTAGTAAATAGCTCACTTCTTTTGAACAAGTATTAACTACCAACCGATAGACTACAAAGCTAGAAAAAAGGCTATTGCTGGAGAATATATGAAAGGAGCAGCTACAGACTGGTTTGAAAATATTTAGCAACTATTAGAGATAATTGGGCTACAGGAACTAATACCAAAATAATTTTGTAGACTTTTTGAAGCACGTTTTATCAATGAAATTAAGAAAAATCAATGATATTAGGAATCATCACTTGTTAAGCTAATAAAGATTATTTGCTAGTAAAGAGTTTAAGTGCATCTAAACTATAGAAGAAATAAACAAGAATTAATTATTATATTGAAGGATCAAAGTCATCTTTATTGATATAGATTTAAAGAAGAATAAATTGTTTAATGAGCAAAGATAAGTTTTAAAGATAAATGTTATTGCTTTATTAAAAAATTATAGCGATTCTGCCATTTAGCAGATCAAAGATACAGAGTATTTATACAAAATAAAATAATAGTAAATAAAATATAATAAATATAATAAATATAACTAATCTATCTAAACTAATAAATATAATATATATAACGAATATAATAAATCTGGTAGATCAATCAAATATAACCAATTTGTCATATTTGTCAGATTTGTCTAATTCGTCATATTAGTCAGATCAGCCAACTAATTCAAATCATATGATTGGCTATATTTGATCAGCGTAGCATGAGTTACGTTTTCAGTATTTGATGATGAGCAACTAAGTATCATATGTTAGTAAGATTAGTAAAGTCCTAATAAGTTCTAATTGGTCTTAAAGAATTTAAAGATAATTTTAATTTATATATTATTAATTAATTTTTTTAATAATTATTATATATCAATTATTTTATTAATCTAAAATAAAAAATTTTTAAAAATAATAAATATATTTAATTTAGAATCTGTTTCTAAGTCTAAAATTTTAAAGATATTTTAAATTTTAAAAAGAAATTTAAACTTATTTAATTAAGTAACTTTAATTAAAAAATTAAATATAATGATAATATTTAAAAAATTTTACTTTTTAAAATTAATAATTTTTTTAAAATTAATCAGAATCAATTAAGACCAATTAGGATTTTTACCAACCTTATATGTTAGTAGTATTAAAAGGTTATTAAATACAATATCATTGATATATGATAAGAGCTGATAATAATCCTTCCAATATTATAAAAAGTATAAATAAAAAGGATTAGTGATCTCATGATTTTGGGAAATTGCAATATTTTTGAAATGTTAAGCTATTATAGTTTTAATTTTGTCTGAATTTAACTCAAAGTAGGATTTATTGTTAAAATTTTGAACTAGTACTTGATTTGGTACTATTATTTAACAAATTCTTTTGAAACACAAATTAATCATTTTAAGAAAACATTCTTAAAATTCTGAATTCTTTGTTTAATAAATGCTTTGATTTGTTTATTCTTTCATTTTTGAAAAATTTTAAGCTTACTATCAAATAGTTTAATAATCAAAATTAATAACTTATTCTTGCTTTATATAACTTTAAGGATTTTATTATGAATTGAAGAGTCAATAATGAAAGGGTCATAAATAATAAATGTGTCCTCATATTTTTCATTGAAATTCATGATTTTATAAAATGACTTATAAAATAATTTTATCTGTTAAAGAAAAGAATATGGTTTATTTTAACTAAAGATGTGTAATCTCAAATATTATGCATTGTAAATGAAAAAATTTGGATTATTAATATGCATTTAAAAATTGTTATTTGTAGAAATTAACTTATTAGAATGATGCTTTTGAACATCATCATTTGTGTTAATAGGAAAAACATTTATTGATTAGGATTAAGAGTTGTTGGATGATTGGCTAATAGTATTGATTAAGTTTTTTATCTCGTTTTAATATTATCAACAGATGATTATATTAAATTGATGTATTGGAGATTATTTTTAGTGAAGTTTAAAGAAGTAGTCTTATCATTTGCGGTTGAGTCAGTTAAAAAATGGTTTGTAAATATAGAAATTTATTTTCTACTATTATAAAATCATTATGTAATGTGAATTCATAATTAGGGTTAGTAGTATGAAGTAAATCATACTCAATATTATGCATAAATTCTAGACAATTAATACAAAATCTAATATCTTCTTCAATTTACGATTGGATGATAATGTTTTTGATAGATGTAATTTTATCACAAATGATGATAAGATAGTTTTCAATTGTATCCAATCTTTCTTGAAAACTTTAAAAACATCAACATTTGGGATCATAGATGTAGCTAAGGTTGCTTGTCTAAACTCATTTTGGATTTGGCAAAATGGTAAAACCTTTAGTTTCGCTAAATTTTTATTAAGTGTTTGATATAGTTTCACTATTTTATAAGCTTTGATATAGTTTTACCTTTTTTCAAATTTCGCAGATTTTTTAATAAGGTTTTAATATAATTTAACCAAGTTTTACTTTTACCATTTAGACGTCTGTCTAAACTCTTGATTTCGTCTAGCAACCTTAGATGTAGCTTATTTATTAATAGATTTAGAAGTATTATTGATAACATTTTTATATAGTGCTTCTTCTTTAAATTTGTTAAATGTTATATTGTATGATAAATAGTATAATTCTGATTTAAATCAGTTATATAAGATCTGTAAGGATTTGAAAGTTTACGATTACTGTACTCTTTAAATTTGTGACTCAATTTATCACAGAATTCCATCTAATATAAAATTTTTCTTTAAATTTCTTGTAATTGTGTTACTGCAATATCTAAATATTTGAGATTTTTAAAATTGATAAAAGTATAAGGTTTTAAATAATATTGCAGATCATGTAGTATAAAGCATATTTTTACATTAATATTAATTAGATCAGTTGGGTAAAATGAATTTTAAAAATTAAACAGATCAGATTTTATCATAGAAAGGTTTGATTATATTAAAATTATCATAAACAATGAAAGATTCAAGAACAATCATTAAGAATCTAGTGATTTTTTCATATAGGGTAAAATAATTATGTATAATATCTGATTTAATGAACAAGAAAATATTAGATATTTTTATAATTCTTTCATTTTTGGTATTCTGCCTATTTATTTCTGCAGAGTTTACAATTGTAAAAATTGGATTGTGATGTGACTTTATACTTTAGTTATAGCATTTGTGAGATTATCCATAATATGAAAATAGATAAAGAATTTTTTCATTATAAATATATAGGTGGAACCTTAATATCTATTATAATATACAAAAAAGGAATTGATAAATGTGTGTTTTCTGCTATAGTTTTTTCTTTTATATTAGATGTGTTATCTGTTACGTAAAAATATTATAAGAGTAGTGATAATGTTAAAAGTAACCTCTTATTTTTCCTTAATTATTTGATTCTTCATTTTGTTGTTTCTTTTTTTCCTTTGTCAGTTGATGAAAGAATATAGTCAAATCCAATATTTTTAAACATGTTATTATTAATGTAAGCATGTATGAAATCATTAGTTAGTTGTTTTGAAGTGATAGGAGTTGGTTGAATAAATATATCAGAAGTTGGGTTAACTTTTATATCATCAGGTTTTTCAATTTCAATGATATTATTTGATGGTATTAGTGTTATAGTATGAAGTAGATCAGTTTCTAGAACTATATTTTCTATAATATTATCAATGTTGTTATCTTTTTTTGTTCATTTGGAAGTGGAAAAGTTTATGTTTTTTTGGAAAAGAAATATTTTTTGTTAGTATTAGTGGTTTTTGAAAAAGAATTAGAAGCTTTACTATTGTTGGCAAAGTTGGTTGATTTGTTTTTTTGGTATATTCTTTGGTTTTGTTTTTTAGCTACAGTCGCTCAAGTGACTGGCATATTTTATTTTTGTCAATCTTTTTCATGAATTTTGTAATTAGTAGGTAAGAATTTTTTTTTTTTAATATCAAATTTAATTAATTTAATTAAAAATATTATATAAAAAATTAATATAAAAATATAATTTAAAACCAAAAATTGAAAATTATATTTTTATATATTTTTTTTTGGTTTCGCCAGTGCGATTTATAATAATTTTATCGCCAGTGTGATATATAAATGTGACAAATAGGATTTTGTTCCATCAAAAAACTGGAATACTTAGTAAAATGAAGAACCGATGGGTGTGACACTACGTGACAAATATTCCTAACCATCTGAAAGGCTGGCGATATATCGCACTAGCGATAAATTATAATTTTCTATTTTTTTTTTTATTTATTTAAAAATTTTTTAAAATACATCAAAAATTTATAATTTTATTTTTTTAAATTTATATATTATCAATAGAATTAATAATATTTTGATGTTTAGCTTGTAAAGCATTAAAAAATAAAAAATAAAATTCAATTGACCGAGTATTTATATAATTATCCAATAAAAATTTTTTAAATACCGGCATAAATTGAGAAAATAATTTTCCTTCAATTTCATTCCAAGGTTTTCCATTTAATAAATCAGTTATTGTTGGATCAAATCTGTTACTTTTAAAATATTTATTTAACCAATACTAACAGAGAAAAAATATTTTGTTAATATATATTGTATTAACATAAAATAATAATAGAATTAAATTAATTTTTACCTTCATTATGTCAAGTTGTTGTTCATTAGTTTGTGATTCATTCCATTTTTTTGAATTTGATTTATGAGAACGTTGAGATGAAATTGTATTATTTGGTTTTTGTTTATGGGAAGTAGTTATTAAAGGATAGGAAGCTTTATGTTGAATTTCATTTGATATATATTGTATTGAAGAAGAACATTTTGACTGACATTTTGATTTATGTTTATCCGATGAATTTGATAATGATGATGATGCAATAGCGTGTTTCTTTTGAGATGACGTTTGAATAGATTTTTGATTTTGTGAAGGTAATGTTTTAGAACTTTTACAAAATGATGATATCCTTGAATTTCGTAACCTTTTCATATTTTTTTGTTGAATTTTTGAAAATATACAATCGGCGGAGTCATAAGATCTTTTTTTACTGGTAGAAGATCGTTGTAACGATGTGAAGTTAGAGTTAGATGAACTTTTTAATTTGGATTGAAGATGAACAGGTGATCTCTTTAAAATTTCATCAGATCTTTGGACTTTCGATTTAACACCAATACTTTGAGAGTTATAAGATCTCTTATTACTGGTATTAAATTGTTGTAATGATGCTGAATTAGATGAATCCTTTATTTTGGGTGAAACAAGTCGGACAGTAGATGGCATTTTATCAGACTTTTGTATTTTTGGATCAGCACTAATGTTTTGAAAGTCACAAGATCTTTTGTTACTATTGGTAGATTGTTGTAAAGATGTTGAATTAGAAGAATTCTTGAGTTTTGATTGAAGTTGTGTGGTAGACGAACTTGACATTTCATCAACTTTTTGGGTTCTTGAATTCACACCAATCTTTTGAAAGTCAAAAGGTCTCTTATTACTGGTGTTAGGTTGTTGCAATAATGTTGAATTAGAAGAATTCTTTGGCCTGGGTTGAAGATAGATGGTAGATGACCTCGATATTTCATCAGATTTTTGGATTTTTGGACCGATATTAACGTTCTGAAAGTCATAAGGTCTCTTATTACTAGTGGTGGGTTGTTGTGGTAATGTTAATTTAGATGAATTCTTGAGCCTGGATTGAGGTGTGACGGATGACTTTTTTGTTGTCGTTTCATCAGTAAAATATTTTTGTGCTGAATAAAATATTATTTTGTTACTTTTTAAGATCGTTGAATTAAACATACATAGAAATATGATAGATACCATGAAATTTATTTTTAACCAATGGAAAGCTATTCATTTTTAAAAATATACAGAATAAAAAAATATCTTTTTGATATAAAAAAATAAGAAAGGAGAAAATTTCAAGAAAAGAATTTCCTTGATCAAAAAAAAAAGGGGGGGTTACGCCTTTTTATATTGATTTGTAATTTGTCAAGATAATTTCAGTTTATTTGATTATGTAATAAAAACAGCTATTTATTTTGCCAAAGATAACTGATAACAAAAACGCGCCTTATCGATGGGAAATTTTTAATTTGTCTAAATTTGTATAAATTTATATTCTTTTTCGTATTAGTTGAACATGAAAAGTTTCGCTTATATCTCAAAAGGTAATTTGCCGGGAAATAAAAGGTAACTGTGCCCCACATCACACAACATAATAATATTCATTGTGACCTCTAACAAAATTTTTATTTGTCAGATGCATGTCATGTGTAATCTTATCTATACCCATTATGGAGTCAAGTTTTTTTTTTCTCGACTAAAATATTTATTTTGCATCACACAAACTTCAGTAATTCTATATTAGATAATCAAAGGATTTAATCAATGATTAATCTGAAATAGTTGTTCTTAAATACAAGACTTGAGAATGATTCATTTCTTTTTTAAATCCTCGTTCCTTACTTGATTTGAATGATCTTTCCAAGAAAATGATATTCAAACAATACCTACTTCAAGGAAGGCATCCCTTTGAATGAATGTTGGGAATCTTTTGATAATGATAACCGTGAATGTATACATAGTAAATTACATCGATAAAATAATCACAAAAAAAAAATTCATGCAACTATATTATAAGATTTAAATTATATAGGGCCTTTGCAATATAATGAGGAAACTGCCGGAAAAATAAAAAATGAGTTTAATGCTAATTTGAACATATTTTGGCCTAAAATCATATTTGACATATAAAAGTAAATTTTATTTTTTCCCCCTTTCTATTGCAAAGGCCCCATATAATCTAGTTATGCTCGAATAACGTTAATTTTTTTTTCCTAAAAAAAAAAAAGGAGAAAATATACAACTATTACATTATTCGAAATTCCGTAGTGGGACAATTCACTACGCAGCTTATATTTCTGTTGATGGAATTGGATTTACATATTATCAACTTACTGATGAAAAATTTCGTAAAGAAAATGGATTTTGGAATAAGGAACGCGATAAAAAATATTATTTTAAATTTATTCCGTCATCCTATGATCCTATAACCTCAAAACTTAATGAAAACGATGATAACAACAAATTTCTTTTGAAGAAATCCGGGGAACTTGGATGCGTTTCAGTATATTTTTATCGTGCCAAATGGGTAAATAACCAACGTTGTTAATAAATCTTCTATGGCATTAGAAAATATATTTAATAATAAATATATTGATTTATCTACTGGATTTGATGGGTATCTCGAAAAAAATGATGATATCCAAACCGGAGTAGTTAATCTTAAAAGGATTTCTAAGAAACAAATCGCTGAATTACATCTACATTATAGAATCTCATTGATAAAGGTTTTGGTTTTCCTATTTTACTTACTCCAAAGAGTGACAAGATTCGTGACGATTATTTTGAGAACATCGCTATTGAACAACAAGCTGGACCTTCTTCAAAATGACCCTTTCCACTTCAACAAACTTGAACAAATTGGATTAAATAGGATTTCTACATCAGCGGGGTAAAAAAACCAATAAGTTATTACTTCCTTATATTGATGAAGAATACATATCCAAGAAACGCGTCAAGCAAATTGATAATTCTTTAATGGTGATGTTTCAAACTGTCTTACTCTTATCATCTATGTTATTGAAGCTAAATAATGAAAAAATATAGGTGATGAAAATGATGATTTCATGAAGCTGTTACTCTATTTTAAAATTTAAGAATCAAGTAAAGCGAAAACGTCAAACTTAAAATCAAAATCTAACTTAAAAATATAATATCTTATTCTTCTCGACAATACAACGGCTTTCCTAAGGGAAATGCTCTTGAAGATTCTCTAATAATTTTGTCGAATGATTCTTGTAAGGGAAAAAAAAGATGAGAGCTCTAGGAGCAAAAAGCATGATAAAGTTATTTGCATTAGCGATGATGAACCATTATGCGAAGAAAATGTTTTATCACATGTGAAAAGTAAACATTTGTCAAATAATAATCCTCGAAGGAAGGTTGCCAAATATGTTGATGAAATTATTGTTTTATCGGATTAATATATGGTTTTTCTGAGATTATTACCGGTTATTATAATTTGTAAAAAAAGAAATCACGTTTTTCCTTTGTTACACTATAATGAGATTAAAGGTGATTCTAACCATATATGGTAGAAAATATTTCATTTATGGTTGATGCCTGTTTTGCTCATCAAATAAAAGCGCGCAATTTATAATGCACTCTCACAAACTTATATAATAATTTACTCTCTATAATCTCTATAAATGCACGATTTTAAAATTCAAAGTCCTCGCTTCATCTCCTCTTCTTTCCTATTCTTTAAGTCCTTCAGCTTTTTCCCTGCTATGATTACTCCTTTGTTTTTATAGTTGATAAAGTAGAAAATTTAATAGTGCAGATTCTTGTGGTGAAACGATATCTTTTTCAATCCGACTCTTCGCGATTTCGTGTTTTAGTTAAACATTGGCGGCAAATTAAATAAATCTCTTGTCAGTATGTGACGCATTACCACAGTAATGGTAAATGCAAGTTATGCTATTTTCAAGACTGCGTCGTTTTTTTTTCATTTATGGAATATTCACGAGTGTTAATGCGAACTTCAAGTTCCCATTTTCATAATTATAATAAAAATGATTAAAAATAATAATGACGTTTCAAACCTCTATTTTTTTTTTTTTTTGAGCCGATTGCTTCATATTCCTTGTTGTGTTGCAAGATTAATTAAGTGCATATATGTTAATGAAGAGTCTTATCAATATTAACTGTTATACCAAAAAGACAACCTTATACATGTCAACAAAAATTCACGAAAGCGATTAAATTAATCATATTTTAGTTATTGAGGAGTCAAAGTTCTAAACTTAATCATTCCGCATTTATAATTGGTTAAACTGATTAACAATCATTTTTAGACATAATTAAATATTAAAATCCTTTATGTGAAGTTATTGAAAGCTTAAGGATTGTCAAATCTTAGGTGAAAATAAATTGTTCTATAAATTATTTATTTTTAAATAGAATTATTGGCCCCCTTTTTTTATTATTCTAGTAAACTTTATAATAATACAAATCATAAATATACAAATTGATTTAAATACTGAATATTCTATAATTTTGTAATACAAAGGCTTTCTAAAGTTTACAATGATGATCAAATATATTGTTAAAATTGAGTATTTTGTCGAGATACTCTCTGTTGTTGTTTCTCTAATAACTTGTCAAATTCGCTATTAACGATCTCATTGTCTCTCAATTCATAACTATCCTTAAAAAGTGTAAATGCATTATTAGGCACCGACTCCTTACATGCTTTAACTTTTTCAAGAAATTGTTGTAGATGTGTATTATTATCAATCTCAGTAGGAGTCATTGGCGACGTTGGCGTCGTTGGCGTCGTTGGCGTATTCGGTGTTAAGATATCGGGTGATTGTACCATATCGTCTGTACCCCAGGCGTTAATGCTGTTAGAATTATTATTGAACAAAGATGTGTCTATTACCGGAGGCATTGACTTTGTGCTAAGAGATGTACTTGATAATGAGCGTTTGAGGATATATGGAAACGATCGATTTCGTTTGGTGGGTGATGACGGAATATTTCTGAGACGTTCTGTAGATACATCTCGAATAAACACATGCAAGATCTGACTTGGATATTGTTTGGCTATCTTAGAATATCTAGGATTAAAAAAAAATATATATACATTAAATTAATAAGAGAAAAAACTAAAACTAAAAAATAAAAATATTAATATTCAATGATTACATTTCCATATCAATTTCACCACTATCTCCAATAAGGATAAATTTACGATTTGGAAAGTCCTCAAGGATTTCTTTAATGTAATTTATCTTTGATAATCCTGGTTCTTCAAAAAGAAAACTCTTTAACAAATCATTATAAAATTTTAAATGTGCTGAACCAGGTGGAAATCGTTTTATAAATTGTTTAAGCATTGGAAACAGTTGCCATGGGGAATTCGAAACGTAGTGAATTGATGCGCCTTTGTTGTACTAAATATTTTGAAAGTTAATTAAATTAATCATAAGGAAGTATAATTTATGAATCCTTTATACTAACCCATTCCATGTATACATCTGCCATGCCAGGAACCTAATTTATAATTAAATATTAAAATTTGCCCTTTTTTTTAAAAAAAAAAACAATCCCAATCTATTATAAGCATATACATACTTCAACTAAATCGTATAAAAATGTATTTGAGAGAGCTGTGCGTGGGCCGCTTGTAATTTCTGTTAATTTTATTGTATCATCAATATCCTTAAATGAGAAATGATTGTTAATGTCGGATAAAAAAAAATTGAATTTATAATATTCTTTAAAAGTTAACGTACTGATATAACAGATATCCCTTCACTTTCGATTAAACTTACGAATCCAAATGATGGACGAGCTAAAAGGTAGTAGATCTTATCGATTTGTGTAACTGAATATAATAAAAGATTTTCAAGGTTGATTATTACATACCAAATTCTCTCCCCTTTGGTAAAGCTCCTAGTTTCAACAATCGCACGTGATTTCCGTTTCCGATTCCTTCTTTACGAGCTTTATCCACCCACTCATCAACAATCTCTACTGGGATTTTAATGTTACCACAAAAATGCCCGGTATTACTCGTGATATGAGTCGATGGATGAAGATCCTGATAAGCTGTTGATGTTTCACTCAAATATTCACTTACTTCGTCGTCGTTCTCCACTTCATCAGGATTTTCATCTAGCTCCATATGGGTTGGATGAGCTAAACTGATTATTTGCACTTTGTACTCTTGGTTTCGTAGATTTTTTGCCAAAAACATTGAAAATCTCTCCTCTAATAATCTACTTTTTTCTCTACTTTCTTCGTCATCTTTGTTCACCCCAGCAAAACGTTTTGCCATCCCTAACACCAACTTTTTTTTTCGGCTTTGCCTAGTTCCAAAGGCCCAACCACGAACTTGCACCGACCATTCGGAATTTCCATCTTCGTTAACTACGCGTTTGGCATACGAGGGTATCAAAATACAATTTTGCTCTAATTCAGTTAAAGTTTTTGCTACTTCAGCAATACTATTTCCTTGTAAAGAAATATCAGAAATTTCTGCAGTTGTTTGTGCGTCTACGTAAATTTCATTTATTTCTTCCTTTACTCCATTTATTCCTCGAATTTCTGTCTTATTAGTAACTTCTGATGAAAAGTATTTTCTTTTAATAAAATTAGTTAAGCGTTTCTTTTCCATAATATGATGATTTTATAGAAACGCGTGAGGGGAGAATGAAAAATTATATTTTAATCGAACATTGCATGGTAAAGGTATTCCGTAATTTTCGGTGCACCAAACATCGAACTTGTGTAACTAATCGAAGCTATCATCTCCATGTTTTTCATGGTTCTGATAATCTCAGCTGTTAACTAAGGTTTTGTACAAATAGATTAACAAGATAATGTCCAATGAAAATACCGAAATTTTAGATTAGTTCCCGAGTTTTCCGATAGATTTTCATCAAAAATTTGATAAATTTCTCCTTGTCTTGTATATATTAGCTTGATGATTCCTTGTTCAAATCTTTCCTATATATTCCATTTTTCACTTCTTTTTCTTTCTTTTATAGGTTTTTTTGATGCTTAATAGCAATCAAAGTTATGGCTTTCAAGTTCAACTGGCCCGATTTTACTACCGAATTCGTCGATCAAGCGAAACAGTTATTAACTACAGCGCTTAATAAAAGTAACAAACCGGCGAACATAGTAGATCATATCGTTGTAAAAGATTTGAATATGGGCACAAAGGTTTGGATAACTTCCTTGTTCTTTCATTTATTTAGCTCATAATTTTATTTCAATGAATTTATTATTTTAGGCTCCCGAGTTAGAAATAATGGAAATTGGGGAATTGGCAGTTGATAAATTTAGAGGAATCTTCAAGCTGATATACAGTGGAGATGCTCATTTAACTTTGCAAACAAAAGTGCAGGTATAACAATTAAAGTTTTTGAAATATTAATCATTCTGAAATGATTTCTATTTGTTAAATGTTTTATCTTTTTTTTAAGGCAAATCCAATGAATAATAATAAATCAGATGTAAGCATGTATACTCGAAGAGGAATACTTGCAGCTGATCAACCTCTTGTCGTACCTATGCTTCTTCGATTAAGTAATTTAAAGTTGCGTGGAATTATTGTATTGGTAATCAGCAAACAAAAAGGGATCACGCTTGTATTTAAAAATGATCCATTAGAAAAGGTAGATGTTACATCCACTTTTGATAGTATTTCTAGCATTCAACGATTTTTACAAACTGAGATTGAGAAGAGACTAAGGATAATGTTTCAGGAAGATTTACCTTCAATCGTTCACCAATTATCTTTACAAAAATGGCTTAATGGCAATAAACGAAAAGAAGAAACAACGTTAAAGCAGGAATTATCGGAAAAGGATCATAAGTTTGACCGTAATCCCCTGCATCATTTACCTGAAAATACTCCTTATGATACCATGTCTATGCCAGACCTTCGTTATCATACACCATTATCAACTCCAAGTTCAGAATTCTCGAGCATCTCTCCAGAATCATCATACTACGCTGAGGATAGTTATTCAAATATGGGAGATCTCGATTCTTTAGATGGTTACCCAGGATGTTCCTCGTATTCAAATTTCGGTGATTTATTTGATCGTCAAAAGGAAGAAGGTTTAAAAGCAATATCTCAACCCGATAAAGATCACCATTCGGACATAAATCGTCCCCGAGTTTTTCACCGTCAACGATTTCTAGTATCTCCCAAACCTCAAAGGAGAGATTCTTTACCAACCTGGTTACCTTCCGTACAACAAGAGCAATCATATGATGTTAGTAAACCATTAAGACGACATGTAGTTAATGAAGCAAACCACCAATTATCACCAATAATAACTGCAAGTCAGTTTGTTGAGACAGTCTCCCTTGCAAGTAATAAGATGACAACGGCAAATCTTCAGCGTCATAATCAGTATCAAGTTTCTGAAAGTTCTCAACCTTCACACAATTCATTTTTTTCAACAAATACACCAAATGATTTACATAGTGACATTTCTCTGAGTAGTTCTGGTCATGATTTAAATTACATGAAAACATCAACTTGTACGAATGAAAATGATATTCTATTA
Source organism: Funneliformis geosporum (assembly GCA_946474995.1). NCBI lineage: Eukaryota > Fungi > Glomeromycota > Glomeromycetes > Glomerales > Glomeraceae > Funneliformis > Funneliformis geosporum. Next base: position 18,256 of record CAMKVN010000181.1, read on the forward strand.
CGTCGACAAGAAATAGTTCTTCAGCCTTCAGAAACATCAGTCGCTGCACAGCTTGCCACTTTGATGAAGTCTAATCATACCATTTCTCCTTATACCCGAACTCTACAACATCTCACCTTCCGGTCTTTTCCTCATCCAGCAAACAAGACATTAACTAATAAACGAAAGTTGCCCGGTAAAGTTGTGGTCAAAAGAAATATTTTGAAATTTCCTGGTTTGACAACTGGGTTCGGACAATGTAATAATGATATTCACGATACAGATAATAAAGATTAATGAAATTTAGCAAATTTGGATAAATAAACTTAAAACTTGGATTTTAATCATTTTATACAGTATTTGTAAAAAGACGATAATATTTGTTTTAAAACCAACAATATATTATATATATATATATATATATATAATTTTTTTTTTTTAAAAAAAAAAAAAAGAAAAAAAAAAAGTAAAGAAAGTATTTATGGAAGAATGTGAATAACATATTCATCAATTAGAATTAATATATTCTAAAAATTTTATCCTACTATTCTACGACAATTCAATATACATACATACATACATACATACAATTATTGAATGAAATTTAATCAAGGAAATTACTTACTATATTTAACAATATCTATTTTTTAAAAAAAAAGTAATAAGAATATTTATGTTTCAAAAAAGATTGAAATATTACACAATAATATAATAAAATAAACAGAAATGTGTCACGGCTGAAAAAGGATAAAATAATTCTAAATTGGATTGTCAAAACTTTGAACCCCGAGTAGATCCCATCTTTGTTATAAGCCCAAACTTAACCTCTAAACCAAAGTTATTAATACTAATTAAAGGAAAAGAAAAGAAATAGGAAAAACAAAATTATTATACAAGGAAATAAGATAAAAAGTGTAATCAAAAAAATAAATGATAAATCACCAGTTCATGGTTTTAAATTGGGTTGATTTGTTTAGATGTTAATGAGCTAATTTTCTCTTTTTTTCTCGCACTAGTCAGAAGATAAGGTCAAGTTCTCCGTCAGATGACTTTTTATTATTATAATGAAGAAAGTGGATTAAGAATATATTATCACGTGAATCGTCCATGATTAAAAATAATCAATTTCATTTATCATAATACTTACTGAATCATCCATATGATCGGGTCTGTTTATTATGTAGAATGTCAGGTTTGGATTAAATTTTTAATAAATGTAAAATATTCATAAATAATTCAACTTACGCATCGCCTAGTGTTGCCTGCAACGACTTCACACGATCCTTCAACTCATTTTTTTGCATTAAAAGTTGTTGAATATATTCTACAGCTAAAAAAAAATTTTTTAAAAGGAAAATTTTAAATTATACGACTTTATAAAAGGACCAAAAGGCGTATAACAATCATCCATCAAGATTTTAAATATAATAATTACATTTTTGAAGAATTAACGCCTCGCTTCGATGACATTGACTAAGTGTAGGTACAATTTCGACTAATTGATCGAAACCTAAACGAATGTTCTGTCGTCTTTTCTGCTCAGATGCGATATGATTTGCTTTTTTTTCTGCCTCAGTTAATAGTTCGTGATGCCCTTTTTTTCCTCTTCCCCCACGATTCTGTGATGCCGTTAGAGGTTGATTGTTATTTGAGTCTGATGTGGATGCTAATTTTGGTGAAGCTGGTGTTGCTTCCGTTGTCGAAGAAGATCCAACATTTAATCCGGATGAAGAGACAGTAGGAATTACTGTGGATATGGTTGAATTATTTCCTTCATCTGACTTGGATTCATTTAATGATGTATTAGCGTCATTCGAATTTTTAAGAGATTTTCGCCGAGAGGGTGTACGTCTTATTGCTTGTTTTCCCACTGAATTTGATCTATGCGGTGATGGTGATCTTTGCCTCCTAACGTTAACCGTCATCGGTTCGGATTTTATGTACAATGCAGAGGAATGGTTATTCGGGACGGGTTTGACTTTTCCACCGTGAATTAATCCATTATTTAATGATGATATCTGATGATTTAAAGGGTATTGTTGTTGTACATAATTATCATGAACATGAGAGGCAGTTTGATGAAAATTAGTTGTCTGGGAGTATCCATTATTCGCCGGTATAGTAATGGAAGCAGAGCCAATAGGTTGATATATATACCCGCCGGCTCCGGCATAACCGGAATTAGGATCAAAGTTAGAACCAAACCCTGTTTGAAACCCTCTAGATAACTGCATTGAAGTTTGAGGGTCTATGATCGTTTTCATTAATATAAAAAAAATGGAATTGTTGTCGGTTCCGTTTTTCAATTAAACCAAAAAATTTTTTTATTAAATTTGTACATACCGTGAAATGAAATGCTTGTTTGACCGTGGTGTGTGATATCCATCATATGGTTCGGAGGACCTTCAGTTGCGATTGTATCAAGAAAATCGGTCATAATTTTTTGATCTTGTTCCGTTAAAAGACCATCGTGTTGCGAGTATCTGAGCATACTCTCCGAGTTAGCCTGGAAAGACATTGCATTCACACGAGTAGAGGTAAGACGCGAGTTCAATTCGACAAAAACTTTTTTCAATTATTTATAAATATTTATTAAGTAGAAGGAGTTTTAAATTAAGAGAGGCGATGTCAAGGTTCGTTGAATTATTAACTAAGTTTAAAATTATAAAAAGTAGTTGATTTATTTGGTTTCGTAGACAATTGATGTTGTGAGGAAGGTCGATCATCTCCAAATTTAAACGCTTCTTCCTTATGAATCTCACGCCTTTGTACTACCAGAGAAGGACATACTTGAAAAGATGACGTTTTGATTTATCATGCGAAAGACCAAGTACCAGGTAACGGAAATGACATCTAGAACCGAAGATTGTATAGAGATTCTATAAACGATGATTTTTATTTTATTTTAATTTTGGTTTTTATATTAGTACCCATGTCTTCCGCACAAGCAATTTCACCAGAAGTGCAAGAATATTTAGATCATGTTGTTTCCAAACTTCCAGAAAGTAGTTGGTCTTTTATGCAAGGGTTTTTGATAGGCCAATTATCGGTAGTGATTTTGGTGTTCGCTTTTATAAAGTATATGTTACTGGAAGACGTGAAAAAAGATAGTCCTCAGGTTCTTATTTATTTTATAATATAATATGATATAAATATATCTATATCTATATCTATATCTTTATTATATATATATATATATATAATTTGTTTTTTTTTTTAAAAAAAAAAAAAGAGTGAAAATGTAAATTGAACGAAAAAATAAATGAGTAATGTTTTTTAGCGTCCTCTTCCCATTCCTACGCCTCTGACTCCGAAAACAGATTCATCTTCACCAGTATCAACTATTTTATCAAAAACTTTATATGATCCAGCTTATCACCCACCTGAATCAACAGCATGGCTTAATGTTCTAATTGGACAGGCCATATATCAATATCGAGATGATGCTAAAACGGACAATCGTTTGGTACGCATGGTTGATGAAATATTGAACGGTGGTGTGAGACCTGATTTTGTGGTAAGGATTCAATCAAAAAAATTCAAAAAATAAAAAATAAAAAACGAACAAAAAATTAGAAATGATTCAAATGGTATGTAATATTAAAATATTACGAATAGGGTCCCATAGAGGTTACGCGCCTAGATATTGGAGAAGAGTTTCCTGTTTTTAATAATGCTCGAATAAGATCGGCGGATTCCATAGGAAAAATGGTAATTTATTTAAATTTATATCATATTATTATTGAGAACATTATATTCATCCCGATTTTTTTTTTTTTTCATTCTAATATCATAAGAGAGTTGAAGTTGATTGTGATTATTGCGATCAAATCACACTTGGAATTGATACTCAAATACTTATTAATTGGCCCAAACCAAAAATCGCCGTTTTACCAATTTCATTAGTATTATCTGTGATCAAATTTTCTTCTACGGTAAGATAGTTTCCTGATATAATTGTGGAATATTTGGGAAGCCATATTTTGTGAATTTAATATATTCAATTCGTATATACCAGAACATTGACAATGCCGCAACTAAATAATTTATACTAGATAACTTTGGAGATAGTGACTACTCCGGAATCCTCTTATATTTTAGTCTCTATATTACCGGATTTCATTCTCGAATTTAATGTTCAATCATTAATAGGCTCACGATCAAAACTTGAGGATATTCCTAAAATCACTCATATCATAACATCTAAATTACGAAACGCGTTTTGTGAAAAATTCGTGTATCCTAACTTTAAAAAAATCAAAATACCTGATTTGTGGAGCGGAAATAAGAAATCTAGGAATTCGGATCATCTTTCATCAGTAAATTCACCAAACGCTTTTGGAGATGAAGAAATAGTTGATTCAACTACGACTTCTTCAACACTACCTGAAGGATTGAGGCATCGTAATAATGTTATGGGAGATTATCCGATAGTGCAGGATACTGTTTTTCTCACACACGGTGTACAAACCACGACACAAGCTTAGATGTCGGCTTTTTGAAACCAAAATAATAAATTTTGTCAAATTAATTAATTTTAATTAATACGAAAAAATGTTTGATCATCTTTTTATTCTAATAAAAATCCTTTTATATATATGTAATAGATATATGTATATGCAAATTTTAGAAATGTATACAGAAGCGATAAATGTTATTAATAATAATAATTGTGTGATAATTATAATTTTTCGGTATTCGTTTTTATTAAAATAAGAGGATCTACAATCTCAACAAATTAATATATTTAGATAACTTATTACAATTTGTTGAAAGAAGCTACATCAACACTTTGAACAAAATCTTCAAATGCAGTGATTCTTTCTTCCAAATCGTCTGTTATTGATAAAATCATCAAATCAATAAATTTCTTTTTTAAAAAAAATCAAAATTAAAACAAAAAAAAAAAAGATTCAATAATACAACTTACCAACACCAACTTTATCATCTATTACGACACACGTAATTTGCAATTTTTTGATACCATAACCAACAGGGACCAATTTAGAAGCGCCCCACGTGAGACCATCCAACTCAATTCTCCTTACGGCCTTTTCCATTTCAGCTAAATCCGTAGTATCGTCCCAAGGTTTAACATCTAGAACAACCATACTTTTAGCAATAACTTTTGGTTTAGCAGCCTTTTTACGTTGATATTCTGCAAGTCTTTGTGCCTTTTGTCGTTCAACTTCTTCATCTTCTTCATTATCAGAACCAAATAAGTCAATATCACTATCGTCACCTTTCTTTTCTTCTGCTGGAGCTTCAACAACATCAGGTCCATATGATGATGCATCTTTTTTTGTACCAGGGAGCGAAAGAAATGAATCAGAATAAGAGGTAATTTGATTATACCATCGAGTTGCGTGAGGAAACTTAGTAGAGTCTGGAACTTTATGATTCAAGGCTTCGAATATGGCAACATCAGCTTGGGATGGTTCGAAACTAATATGGTTATAATTTAAAAATTATTGTTATTTTTCGTTAATTGATTAGGAAAACATTAAATTACTCATAAAAAAAATATTGATCCAAGAATCAGAAAATTTGGATAAAAGGTTTCTTCATAAGGTGGTGTCTTAATTCCACCTCGGAAACACGGACCAATTAATTAATCATCATAAAAAATTAAATCAATCTATTCCTATCAATTCTATAAAAAAAAAAATAAAAATAGCATACCCTTCAATATAAGATTTATCTTTCAAAAAGTTGTTAAGAGCGTTAAGACCTGTGTCGTTACCAAGTTGAGTTAAACCCTAAGACAAAAATACAATAAGGTTATTTATATCCGATATAATCGAATAAAAAAAATTAACGGAAATTTTCTAAATGTGCAAATTGCTTTAAGCATAGTAACAATTTTCTCATTCACTTTATGTTCCCTCCTATTATTAATTAAACTTCAATTAAATAAACAGTATATACCATTTTGACAAGTTTTATGCTGATAAGTTTGGAAGAAAAAAAAAAACTTAAAAAAGAATGTTCAAATAACGTTAATTTTTTTTTTTTTTTTTCCTGATTGTAACTTTTGATCAAAAGAAGCAACGTAAAATTTCCGAAAGATAAAATTTTTGGAATTTTTGGAGGTTATTATTATCAAATTTTGCTAGATTTACCATCCGATTTAATACTTAATTTCGGCCAAAATTAATTTATAATTTTAAAAAATTGTAATTAAAAAAATTATCATTAATTATTATATTATATACTGTACATAAAAAATAAAGTAAATAAATATAAAAAAAATTAATTTAAAATCAACTTCCTATATAAATTCACTTTCACATTTGTGTTAAAGTTACTAATAAACTTATTAAAAACTATGTAGAAGAAAGTTTATATTTGAATATTAAAAAATATTTTAATATTTATATATAAAATAATTTGAATTATAATTTATATTGATACTTAATAACCTTTATATATTAAATTTATATAAAAAAATTATATTATTTAAAATATAATTTTCTTAATTAATTTCTTTAATTTTTGAATTAATTAAAAAAAAAAAAATTCATTATAATTCGTAAACCTATTTACAATTTAATGTTTTAATCCAATTAATTATTGAATTAATTTTTTTAGAAAGATTATAAATCATTTTAATTTAAAAAAAAAAAAAATTTCAAATTTATTAAAAATTATAAAGATTTTGTAAATAATCTATCTCCTTTAATCTATTTCCATTTGATCATTCTCATCATTCTCATCATTTATGAGAAAATTGACTGCACTATTTTGACCATCCAAATCCATTGTTTCATCAATTTCAACTATTTTACCATCATCAGTTTCATTATCGTTATCATCAAGTGAACTCTTAAAATAATCCTCGTTTTTGGGACGATATAAAATTAATTGCTTGCCCTCATTTTCATACTCTTCGTTGTTCAAATGCTGGAATTGTGAACGCATATATCTAGTCATTGCTTTTTGATAAGGAAGTGTAAATTTTATATTTGAAGTTGGTTTTCTTTGAACATATAGTGACAGGGATTGATTTTCTGTAGAATTAACAGATTTTTCTTTATTAGATGAAAATGTATTAGAATCAGCTTTATGTTCTTTTATAATATCGACACCAGGTCCATAAATTCTAGAGTTCATCATTTCGTCGTCCTCTTCAATAAAGTTGCACATATGTTCTTTGGAAGTTCGAACTCTTTTATGTAAATGAAGTGAACTATTCTTGATTTCTTCCACGGGCTCAAGAGTACTAGATAATTTATCTTGATTCTCAACTAATTCTATAGGACGTTTCAATTTTCTGCTCTTTAATTGTTCCAGGGATGGGATAGATTCTAAAGTCTCTCCCGTGGCTAAATCGATAATCCGGGGAATACCTAAAGGTAAACTTGTTTCAATATCTTTTTCGATATCTCTAATATCGATATTTCTAGAAGTACCAAATGGAGGGGAAACATGTGTTTGGGGTTGCTTTGGTAAAGAAGGTGTGGTTGTCTTTATTTTCTTATACATGTTGTGTATTAACTCTGGAGTTTCTTGGTTAAAAGCATTTTGATCAAATGGACGTTTCTTAAAATGTTGGAAATCGGTAGTAGAATAATGGAAGCCGTGAAGATGATTATATGAGGTGGCGGACGAAACTTGAGCACTCATATTGAAGTTTTTTTTCTTTTTTTAGCAAGGTTATGGAATAAGTTTATAAAATAAAAATCACTCGAAGGTGGAAATAATTATGCGACCGGACTTTTTTTTATAACAAATAAAACTTGGATAATGTCACAATTTTGAAAGAAAAAAAAAAAATTGGATATTCGAGGGTTATTGAAGAATATATAGGCAGTTGACGAAGAATGTTATCGAAAATTATAGAAAATTCTCGGTTATTAAGACTCATTTCGGAATATATCTGTATAAATAAATGATGCAATGATCACATGATAACAACGGACCTTTATGCAAAATAAGGTAAAACATGCAACAAAGATTTATTTCATTATACAATATGGTTAGTCGCTTTGTTCAAATAATTCATCCATCTCCGTCCAAATTACATTCTTTATAAAATTAGTAAAGTCGAGGCTGAGACCCGATAACAATGAAAATTCTTTATGAAATTTATCAATAGATTTAACGAGAGGAAAGTCGAAAATGATTTTAAAATGAGGATCGGAGTCTTCACTATAAATAAATGTTATAATAATACTAAACGTTAATAAATTCATCGTATCACAAATAATCATCCGTGATAAAATACCTGGTCACACGAACTTGTACGATATGGCCAGTACGTCGCGTGCTGAAACATAACCCCTTCCCAGAAGAATAAGTGATATCATAAGCAATAACATCAACGAGCAAAATTTCTTTTCGTATATTGAGAAAACATTTAGATCAAGCCTTAAAAATATAATTAATATAAATCTATCTAACATGCATTCATTACCAGAAGTTGTCAAATTTTGTTTAGCAGGAAGGTCTCTTAAATACGCTTTCAATTGCCAATACCATTTCGCAAGAATTTTATCAGATTCATAACTTTCATCTGTCCACACGGTTGACATCTTTTGAATCGTATCTATCATAAGAAATTATAAAAATTTTTTAAGGAGAACAACTCGTAAAGGTGAACAAATAAAGGCCAAATAATATATATTATATACATGGAGTATTTAGAAATTCCTCATCCAAATTTTGCATATCCCTTACCCATGCTTCTTCATAATTTTTGATGAAAGATTTAGTTTCACTTTAATTAATGCATTGAGAAATATCACGCGACAAATATAATTAAAAATAAAAAAATGTATATAAATATATTACATATTAAAAATCCAACATGCATTCATTAAAAATTAATAACCTTTCTTGTTGAAGTTGTCCGAATGTCAAACGATAAAGTTGATTCGTAAACCCCAATTTCTCGGATAAGTTAATCTTGCTCAAATATATCTATTAATATCAAAGACAAAGTTGTGATATTAAAGATTATCTCCAAAGATAGTAAGCAATATTCAAATACTTTATGATATTCCTCTTCTAGTTCCTTCAATGATTTATTACTATCGCTTTGAATACTTGAACCAACATTCTCGGTCGCCTTTTAGGTTTAGAATCAAACAATTTAAACCTTCAAAAAAACATAACTGTCAGCTTTGCAAATCTGACAAGTTTAGCCTACTTGTATAGCCTGTAAAAGCTTATTGTGAATATCTGTCTTGATTTGTCTCTTCTTCTTTTGTGCCATTTCGAAAGCTTTTTCATAATCTCGTAAAACAGTTTCGCTTGGTATAAATTCCATAACGAAAACTATATTTTATGGAAACCAAAGGGAATCACCCCTAATTGGTTTTTTTGAAAATCATGTGATTTACATAGATATATAAATAGATGCAAAATTTTTTGTTAATTCTTTTTTAAATTTCAATCTGTAGAGATTGTCACAAAAAATAATGTCACAAAGCATAGGTGCACAATGCAACGATCTCAAAAAAGAATACGATACATGTTTCAACAAGTGGTACTCTGAAAAATTTCTCAAAGGAGATTTAAGACCAGAATGCGAAGAATTATTCGAAAAATATAGGGCTTGTGTATTGGTAAAGACAATTTATTTTTAAATTCATTAAAAATATCAAAGTATATCATTTTCATCTTTAGTTTATCCAAAATACTTTAGAATGCCATAAAACAAAAACAAATTGATAAATTGTTGGTTGAAGCACGGAAAGATGATCCATTCACTTCGACTTCAGGAAAATAATAATAATAATTATTATTCTATTATTACAACTACATGTTTTAATAAATATATTGGTTAACTATAAGCTTTTTCATTCAATGGACTAGGAAATGGAATTGTTTGATTTGTTCCAATATTTCCGCTCACTAAAAATCCAACGAAAGGCATCACATCCCAATATATTGAATATTTCGCTTTTACCTCACTATATAGATTGAAAAAAAGTCATCAATATAAATTCAATTTAAATAAAAAAAGATTTTCGATTTTTAATTTACTTAACCCAAAGCTAGGTGTAATATCCACAAATTCATATTTTTCATTTCTCACTTTATTTCCTTTAATGTGAGCATCTTCTTTTGACTGAATAATGGAATCCCATAAGACCACCTGATTCAATTCCTATAATAAACAAAGGTTATCAGAACAAACATGTAATTTAAAGTAATATCGAATTCATAACTTACATGTAAATTAGTCTCGTACTCAGCAACGACAGCAATAAATAGTTGTTTTGTATTCCAATTGAAGAGTGAGGTCAAGTCTTTAAAGTAAACAAATATACAAAATTTACATCGATAACAAATATTCGTGAATTATATATATGCATATACAGCAAATTTACCAGCATCAATATTCATTTCTATGAATGCGAACTCGGTTTCTTTATTAGCATAATTATACAACCATATATTAAGTTCATTTATGTCAACCTTGCCTATTGGATTAGAAGTTATATAAAGTGAAGTTATAGCTATTGATAATAAAAGACCGAACATGACGGTCATTGCAAATGCAATTATCGCATTTACTCGCTGAGTAAGATTGTACATTTCTTTTTTTAGATACGTTGAAAGGAGAAAATAATCAAATGGGTAGAGATGGGTTTTTTTTTATTTTATACATTTGAATCAATGTTACACGAACCCAAATGTGTTACAAGATGATTGGTCAAAACAATTTAATTAATTAATTCATCATTATCTAAACAATTTCTTCGGAATTTTTGATATAAATAAATTTTATATGATTTTGCGCTTTTAGATAACCTTCCTTGGTGACACAACCAGCCCACTGGATATCTAACTCCTTAAGACTATTCCCAAGATAACGCGTGATAACATCTAAATGTTGATCCGAAATACATTGACAATAAGGAATTCTCAAAATTTCCAAGGGAGACTTTAATAACGCAAGAAACATCTCAAATAATTCAGCAGTGAATGAACATGGCATATTGATTTCCAAACATTGTAAAGTGGTTGGTAATATGCGTCCAAATTCAAAAGATCGATAATTGATTGGACTCTCATCAAACCATCGAGAACCGATCGATAAGCTCCTGAGTTTTGGAAACGCTTTAATAAATGTTGAAAGATATATTAATTCATTCGTGTAGAATGGTATATTAAGACTGGTTATATTTGGACAATATTTTACTAAAGCAGAATTGATTCTTTGTAGACTTTCAATCTTATCATGATATACGTGACGAGTGATGTATAGCTCTTGCAAATTTGAATTTGTATTTCGAATCAGCGATATTAGAACATCATCATTAAAATGAAAATCTGTCTCAATTATGTGTAATTTACTTATTTGAGAAAGCGAAGCGCTACTTAAAGGTTGTTTTGTTGTTCCCATTGGAAAATAACATCCATCAAAAATTAAAACTTCCAAATTTTTACAACATTCCAATATGTTTGAAGTATCATCTTCAAAATTCAAATTATAAAATTCAGCCTCTGTTAATGTATCTCCCAAAGATGAAATAATAAATTCGGGGCAAACTTGATATTTCCCTATAAATTTAATATGTTGAAGAATATTTTGAGACTTTATTAATCTCGCAATATTATGGATTTCGTTGTCTTCATTATAATCAAATGGTTCATCAGTAAAATCAATTGAAAATTTTCTAATACTTGTAAATTTATCAGCCCAATCATCAAATTTAAAATGCATATTTATAGAATTTCCACTTATTGGTTTTATTGGTTGAGATTTTAATACTATGTATACTGATTCAAGAGCTGGACAGTATTTTGTTATGAATCTAAGAAGTACATAAAGAAGTATATCTTGAGATACTTGATCATATTTTTGTTGATTCAATTTCATCCATCTTGATATAGATTTTCGAAGTCTTTCTAGATTAAAATTTCGTAAAAATGTTACATAGTTAAAAGTTGACCGTTTTAATAACTTTGGTAATTTAATACCATTCGTTATTAATAGCCTCCTGTCTTTTTCATTAAGACAGGAAATATATGTCTGTATTAATTTTTCTGAGGCTCTAAGAGTTATACCAATAAAAGTAAAAGGTTGTCGCCATAAAAAAGGTGAAGTATTTTCACACCAAAGACGATTGACAAGAATGCAAGAGTGTAAAGACGTTTTGTCTTCTTGCAAAAAGCGGAATATTTCCTCAAAACAATCAACAGGTAATATTGGAGCCATATTTATTTTTAAAATGGAATATTTTACAAAGATGGGAGACGAAAAGTATGAAATTTTTTTTTACACGATATATAACAATAGAGTTACACAAATTGAATTTAGCAAAGATCCTCGTTACATATATTTAACAATACTAGATTGATAAATTTTTATTTGGTCGTTAAATAAAGCTATAAAGTCTCAAGTTGAATTAATATATTTATTAAAATTATTATAATTTAACTTTATATGTAAACAGAATAGTAAAGTAATAAAAATAATAATAAATTGATATTTTAAAAATCATTAATTTTTAATTAATGTTAATAGATTTATTTATTTATTTATTAATTTACTAAAAAAAACAGACTTCAGATATGATAACATTTTATGCTATCTTTTTTCATATACATAGAATTCCGAATATAAATTATTAATTCAATAATAAAATAAGAAAAATTAATGTTTAAAGACTATTCATAAATTGTAAGTCTTATGTAATTTTAGAATTAAGTATTATTTGTTATGCTAATACTAAGAATTCTGTTAGTTTATTTTCATTATTATCAGATCAATGATAAATATAAAGATAAATCAAAAAAAATTTCATTAATTTTATGCAATAGTTTAATATATTATTAGCAGTTTCCGTTTTTTTTTAAAATAAGAACAATAATAACTGTTGAAAATTTAAGTAGTAGTATCATTAAATTATAAATATAGTTATATTTTTTAACTGATAATTAATAAAATATTTAAACATTTAATTATAATATATATATATATTTTTTTTAATAATTTCATTTTTTAATTTAATATTTACAATAATATTAGATTATCAGAATATATATTTACCTTTATCTTATTATTTGATAAAATGAATTAATTATATAACTAAAAGTTAAAAAATATTGAAATATAATTTTAGTTTTATATTATTTATCATTATTATAATTAGCTATTATAATTAATAGAATTAATAAGATTTTTAAAATAAGTTACATTCTTAAAGCATAATTTTGAATTATTTAAATAATCTTTATTATTATATTATAATTTTCAAAGATTAGCTATTAAGAAATATTATCATTAAAATTTCCAATTTTAAATTACATAATATAATATATTATAGGGTTAGCAAATTATAAGATCTTTTGACTTGAAATTTATAATTATAATAAGGTCATTTGAGGTTATTTGAGATCATTTCAAGGTCATTTTAAGGTCATTTGCCAATACTGATATATCATTATTAGTCTAAAGCAAAACATAAAACTATATATGTTAAAATGTATAATGTTCTGATTTCTGTCTACTTAAAAGTTGAGTCAATATATGGGAAACAGTTGGTAGAAAAGGGGAAAATCCAAAATTTTTGTTAATTTTAATTATTAAGCTAATTTTGTGCATATGACCAAGATCAGCAAAGTGGCTCAATAATATAAATTTTGACCAAAATTTGGATTTTCCTCTTTTTTACTGACTACCTCCTATATAATTGATTACTTTTATTATATAAGTTCTAGATTTAGTAACAGTCTTAATTCTCTAGTAATATTATAAATAATAATTATTAATAATTTATTTTAATAATTGAATACATTTTTTTTTAGATAATCATAAAATAAATCTAATGATTTATTACTAATCCAATTTAATATAATAAAAAAATTAGTAAATTCTTTGAATATTTATTCAGTCATTTCTATTATAACTTCACAAAGATTAGTAAAAACTATAAATTTTTTAAAGTATTTTAAAGCTTTATCTACTAATAGTAAAATGCTTTTCTAAACTATTTTAAGAAATTTGAATTTCAAGATATTTGAGATTAAACAAATCTACAAAGTGATCTACATATAATTGATCTATAGAAAATTAATTTACTGGATGGTTTATAAATTGATTTACATATACAATGCTAAAATGTATACATTATTATAATTGATATAGTTAACATATTTGAAATATTTCATTTATTTAATATATGTAATATATTTTATATATTTTATTTATTTAATATAGTTAATTTGTCATTATTAAAGATAAGCATTATAATTAAAAAGTTGCAACTCAGTAAGTTGCAATTTGAATTGCAACTTGATTGTAACTCCTTATAAATTTATTTTGATATAAAAATTCATAAATAGTTACAACTAGTTAAAAATTTTAAAAATAATTATGGGAACTAACTTTAGTCATTATATATATTCAAAATATATAAATACAGTAGTTTAGAACTTATAATAAAATGTAGGATTTAATAGACTGTATGAAATTAATAATTCTCAAAAATTTTTTAAATATTTATATGATCCAATTTTTGTGAATTTATCTTATATTATTTATTTCTTTATTTCTTTTATTCTTTTATTTTCTTTATTTCTTTTTTTCTATATATTTCTATTAATAAACTCTTTCTATTTTAGCTTTTACATCTTTGTGAGTTTGTATAATATATTAATCTTTATGAATTATAATTCTTAAAAATCTTTGTGAATTTTAGTAATAATTTACAATTTTATAGTTAATAAATCTTAGTGATATACAGTCTTTGTGAATCTTAGTGACACACTACTAATTTTCATGATAACTATACAAGTTTTAGTAAAACTTTATAAAGTTATTATGTAAACTAAAAAGAATCACTACTAAATATCTCATTTAATTGTAGTGATCTATCAAAATTACATATTAATACTATTTGTTTATAATAAATATCTTTATCTACAGTCAACCCTTGATATAACGAATTTTATGTTCTGAACTTCAACTTCGTTATAGAGCTATAGTGAACTTTTTAAAGAATTTGATTGGCTAGTTCGTTATAACGAGGGTAAATTTAATATAGTTGTCCAAAAAATTCGTTATATTAAAATTCGCTATAGAGAGATATGACTGTAGATTCTAATAGTTTTTCTTAAATTTAATTAAATTTTAGATTTAAAAAAGTTATTTTAAAAATTTTAAAAAAGTTTTTAAATTTTTAAGCTATAAATATAATAAGCAAAATGCATAATCAGTTATTACTAGAAATAGCAAGATCATATTTGTGTTTAAATAATTAGATTGTTAATAAATTAGGAAATGAGTGTATTTCAAAATTTTATTTTAAATTTTATTGGTATTAATAGAATAAATATTTAAATTTAATAACTTTTATATTAAATAATGAATTGGCTTGAATAAATAATAACAATTATAAATTCTTTATAATTTTTTTTTAAAGATTTTAATAAATTTAATAAAAGTAATATTTTAAAATTATTTACATATTAGATTATTAGTATAAATTAAAATAACAAATTATAATTAATTATCAAACAGTAGTAATAATTACAATTGATAAATTAATTGACATATAAAAAGATTTGAATATATTGTGAAGTAATAACTAAAATTAGAAATTGGTTCTAATTTGAATTAACTTATATCAGTTTTTTAGATCAGTTTAAAAGAAACCAATTTAGTTCAATTCAAAAATCAGTTTCACAAAATAAAACTGAACTGAACTGACCTTTTCCTAATAAAAAAACAGTTTTTAATAACCAATTCTAACTTAAATCAGTTCTAATTTGAACTGACTTGGATAAGTTTTTTATACTGTTTCTAAAGAATCAATTTAATTTAACCTGTAGAATTAGTTCTACAGAATTAAACTGAACTAAATTGAACTGACTTATCCTTATAGACAATATATTCATCACGATATTCTTATTATACAAAGAATAAAATAATATAAATTACTTGATTAATATTCTATAATGATTTAAGATATTATTTGTACTCTTTATTATTAACTTTATTCTTTATATTCTTTAAAATCTTCATAAAACAATCAAAAGTTTTCATTTTCTGATTGAATTTTGAAACAATTTTATTGTTAGATAATTATACTAGAAGTAATTATTTTATCTAAGAAAAAGATTTTTAAAAAGTTGTATAATAGAATAAAGATTTCAGCTAATGAGTTAAACATATTTGCTAATTTAAGATATAAAGTTTTTTGTTAATACAATAAAGCTTGGTAAAAAAAAATAAGCAATTATAATTTCAAATTTCATATACTCTTCTTTAAATATGTTGTAATTTTTTCTATTCATATTTTTTTGAGTCTGAATTCATATTGGGATTGAAATAGAAGAATATGTAATGACTTTTATACCAAATTTTATATTAGAGAATAAGAGCATATGAAAATATATATTAAAGATCAATAGGGATAAAATGGAAGTTCTGAAATAAAATTTTCAAATAGTATACAGAAGATCTCTATTCACCTATAAATCAATTCTAGCTATATGAATCAATTATTGAATTCAAGCCTCCTATGCAATTTAGCTATCAAAAATGTTAGTATTGAACTTGGCTAAGAATTAGCCTTCAGATACTAAGAATTATACTATTTGATATAGTCATTCTAGTCCAATTTTAACTCTAAATAATATATCAAAATAAATTTTACTATTCTATTTGCCTTTAAAAGGCTCATCAAAAATCAAGGAATGAAGTAACGCAAACCCAGGCTATTGAAAATTAAGGAATGAAATGTTGTGATTTGAGCTAAGCCTGACCATGCAAGCCTAAAATGAATATCATATTTCATGATATCCTATAATTAATTCTAAAGTAGATTTATTATCAGCTAGCAATACTAAAATTTACACATATTACGAAGCATAAGTGTAAATTTTTATATATGTACAAAAAAGTCTAAAATCTCTAAATCATATTATAGCATATCAATAATTTCATGATATATAGGAAACCATTCTGAAGTCGATTTATATTTACAAACCCTAGAACAAAAGTCATACCAAAAATTCAGGTAAAGTGTAAAAAAATTCGGGCAAAATGTAAATTTTTCAAAGAAGTTAAGCCTAATATATCTTCTAAAATGTATTCAAAGCTCTATTCTAAAGCCTATTAATATACTAGGTTACATAACTATTAGCATATTTTCTACAAAGGCCAGGTTTAGAGCTAGTCTGCTTATTACAAACTTTGTAAGGAAGATGCTTTCTAGCTTTCCAATATTCAAAATACTCTTCAGACTGATGGCAAGTCTATCTACAAATATCTTCATTTCTAAGTAAATAGTTGCAAGAATATTCATCTATCATGGTAATAAGAAATAAATATTTTATTTTAAACAAAAGATTTATAGTATTAATATAATCATTGAGATAGCAACTTTATACACCATGAATACACAAATTCAATTAACAGAAACAAAACTGACCTTTCAGGAAGTCAAACAGGCATTATAAATGTAGTCAAGGCAGGAATATGTTATAGAAAACTAAAGGATGGCAAATTCATGCAAAACTATAAAGAGCAAATAAAAAAATTATGTCAGACAAAAGATTCTGATACATATATCCTAGAAAATGCAAAAAGATTATTTCCATCCAAAAATAAGTATCAACAGATTATGATGATTACAAATTATATTATGATAAAGATCTAAGAATTCTTAATACTGTAATGGATTTATATAAGTTATATCATAAATTAGCTAAAGATTATTTTATTACAGAAACTCAAGTTGATGAAAAGACAGAAGACTTTTTTAATTATTAAGTACCTATCGAAGTGATAGCTAAACTTCTTTAATAACCATTAATTTTTCTCTTACAAAAGATCTTTTTGGACTATATTTCTCATCATCTTTCAGCTAGTATAAGACCAGCTAATTTTTTTGCACTAAAGATTCACAGATATGATAGACTTGAGAAGACTAAATTATATCTCTAGTACGTCTTCTTTCACCTTCTAACTCACCTAATTTAAGTAAATATCTTACAAGAACATCATAAGTTAATTGTTTCTCATCAAATTCCATAGGTCCATTTTAAGGCTTAGAAGGTTTTGCATAAATATACTTCAATTTTCGTACTTTAGTAGAAGAAATACCTAGAAGATAGTCACAGAATTATTAAATTCTTAAGAAAAATTAGAAGATTTCTAACCTAAGCTTGACAACCTTTTGATAGAGATAATCTCATATCAACAGCATCTTGAATAATAGAAGATTCTTGTAATGTCTTATTAAATCTTTTAACAATACCTATACTTTCTTTAAAATTAGCTATTAGAATATTGATACCATATTTATTCATTAATCTAATAACATCACCCTGAAATTCAATACCGCCATCTACTATTAAATCTTTTTTGGCCAAGTAAGCGGACATTTTTAGGAGTTAAAAATTTCTCATTGCTTATAGTAATACTAGCAGAATCACGTTTAGTTAAGGGATAGGTCTATTTTGTACAAGTAGCAATATCTACACAATTAATGCAAATTTATAAATTTTATTTCCGATTTGATCATAAGGCATATAGCATAAGTCAACTTGAATAATCTCTATAGGTATAGTAATATTAATAAAAGATGCACTTGAAATATTTCTAGGATAAGGTTTATGAACCTGATAAATAGCTTGTCTCTCAAGCTAATCACATACTTTATTTGAGATAAAATTAAACTCAGGATTTAAGAAGCTTTATGCAATTTTTTTGCAATTTTCTGATAGCCTGAAGGCTGTAATAAATCTTTTGTAAATCAATAGATACAGTGAACTCTTGATATAACGAATTCTAGGATCTGGATATCAACTTCGTTATAAGCTTATAACGAATTTTTTA
>CAMKVN010000182.1:0-36979 GCA_946474995.1 Funneliformis geosporum
TATTTTTTTATCACGTGTATACAAAGTAATTAAATTTTAAAATTTACCAATTGGGGTGATGCATAACATTTGGGAGCCACTGTATGTCAAAAATGATTTTTAGGCTAAAATATGTTTATTTTCCTGGTAGTTACCCCCTTTATATTGCAAACGCCCCATATATCCAAAAATAGGTTCATTACATTTATAATATCCTGCTTTTGGATTCATTGGAGATTTCATTATTTTTGAATATTTGATTTTTTATTCTTTTTTGGGATTAAAAAGAGGTAAACATTCTTTTAAAAAACAAATAATTCAAAAAGAGATATAATGAAACTAAAGGGAATGAAAATATTTACCAATATTCAGTAATGAATAAAATCACTTAAAAATACACTTCATCTTGCGCTTCAGCTCTAGCTTCCCTACAAGCTTTAAATTCCAAACATTTTTCAGACCTTTTTGCGAACAAGATACAAACCGATATTTTTTCATTATCTTTTGTAAATGTTTCCATTTGATAATGCAGTTTGTTTGGTTTTCAGCCTATTGACAGATAAACTTTTTATTTTCGTTAGAGAAATCACCATGACTGCTATAGAATCTAACTTTTAAAACGTTCAATAAATATTTGAAGTGCGAGGTAAGGGCATTTCTACGCTTTACCAAGAAAGTTTTATCATTATTAAAATGCTTCTTACGCTAAATAAAAAAAAATTAATAAAAATGATATATATATATATTAAATAATTTCTTTCATTAAAATAGTTATAATTATTTTTTTCAACAGTAAGTATCAATTATTTAACATAAGCACATATTTGTTTCGTTTTATAAAAACTTTCGGGGGAAATAACATATCGAGCAACTGTTATAATTGAAAGGAAAAAATTCACTCTCCGAATTTGAATCAAAATAAAACATTCGGGTATTTATTTATTTAACCTTCAGTAACACTACATATCCATTCAAATTATGCAATACGTTACAGTTAACATTTCATTCTTTCAAATTTAGGCTGGAATTGGCCATAATGCAGCTTAATATGTCAGTACTGAAAACGATTGTATACATAATAAGAGATGGCGTTTCATTTAATTGATTAATGAGTTTGGGCCTAATTAAAATCAGTAGAAATTAATACCGTCAAGCAAAAACCATTATGGAGAGAATTTAAAGAATTAAAAAGAAATAATAAAAATAAAAATAAAAATTGGTCAGTTCGTTTACATGGATAATTACATTTTAGCAGATATACAAGTTGAAGATTGCAATATTATGAATATGTTCTAAATTAAAATAAAACTAAAAAAACTTGAAGGTAAGTTTCAATTATTTGATTTGTTAATTCTTTGAATGATTAACGTTAAGTGCTATTGAAGATTTTTTAAAAAAATTATCCGATGCTGGAGTATTCTAAATGACAAATTATCTATTTCAGGTATAAATCTGCAAATTCAATAAATCTTTCTTTGTTTGTATCATATTAGGGATTTCTAATTCACAGTTTCTAGTTACAGACAACTTTCTATAAGTGCCTTTGAGGCCGTGCATTTGCGAGAATAAAACACAGATCTAGAACGTGCGTGTCTCGTTACAATTGAATATCTCAAGCTATATTAGGACTCCGAGATGGGTGGTCTAAATTAAGCTTTTTTTGTTTTTTCGCTACTTTAATTATAAATAAAGCTATTGACCTAAATCTGGAAATGAACTACTCAAAACGAAAAGCTTTGCGTAGAGACTTTTTATAAAAGAGCTTTTTGAAGAAAATTATCTTTCATTGGTAACTGAAGTTAATATGTAAGTATATTTAAACTTAGTTAAAGTTACCATTATTTAGTGGCTTTCGTAATATTGGTAATGATTATCACGCAACTATTTAATTATACATTAACTAATATTTTATTTTATTTATCTAGTGTCTAATTTTCGCCAAAAGACGATTATTAAAAGAAACGATATTACACAATAATAATTTAAAAAGACCCGGCCGGTAGTATATTTATCGAAATTCGATTCTCGGCATTACAGTAAATATTATCCGTAAAACTCGGGTAAAACTATAATCGGGTTCGAGTTATGTAATTCTGACCCGAATATCTTTTACAAATCAAATGCACACTCGGTCCGACCCAACCCAACCCGTTCGGAGCACTAAGCAATTTATATATTTTATAGCGTACTTTTCAAAAATGGGAGAGTTGTTTTAATTTATATATATAAAAATGAAATATATTTTTTTCAATTTAATTGTGTTTGACTCATAAATTTATTTATGTTATGTTTTACAAAAAGTTCGTTACTTTATGATGACGTAACTGTCTAGAAACCTGATCTCTTTCTTGTTTTGATAAGTAAAAAAAGTCCGTCTTAAGAATAACTTGGTTTATTAATTCAGTAGATACAATATCATAAGTTTCTAATTTTTATTTAAAGATATTGAATGTCAAAATATACCTTGTGAGGTAAAATTTTGTGAATATATTTTTATAAATCACATGATCTTATTAATGTTGGTAAAGATGATAAATTTTATATTAGTTCAAATGCTCAACCGAATGAATCGATCGTTAGCGTTAGAAATGGCAAAAGTTTAAACCTATATTTCGAGTTTGATGACTTTCGACGATTTATTATAAGTTTCGATTATAATGGTTTCAACGGAATCGTCGAAACCTCTCACAGCCTTAAGTTCAAAGGCTCAATAATTAAGATACAACGTATATTTACATTGATTTTGATGTTAAGTCTTAATGCAATTCGAGTTAAAGATCCCATATATGGGCATAAGGGAAGAAACTGCCGTAAGAATCAAAATTAGTTATCATGCAATTATGTATTTTTGTTCGGGGTGATTGCATCCGAACTCGGTATTAATTTATTTTAATTCTTTCAAACAGTTTCCACCTCCCTTTCTATATAAGGAATGTCAAATGTTATCGCTTCACAAATGTAATGGGAGGATCCTGAATGACTTTTTGATTTAACTAGTTTGTCGTCCCGTATTTACAAATTATTAATATCAGAAGTTTTGTGATTGTGATATAACTGTGATAATTGGACTGAGGATAATATTTAGGTTTCGAAATCCAGCCATGTTCAAATTTTGTGATGTTAAAAGTTGTGATATAGTTTCGATCCGACTAAACATAATCTTAAAATATTTCTTCTGAGAATTCAACCATTGCTGATTCCATCACGAAACTTCTAATAATGTTAATGATTTCTAACCTTGAAAATTAATAGATCGTTAATCATTACTTTAAATTCTCAATTGTCCATTCCATTTTTTTGATCATGAATGGTTCTTCTCATTAGTCCTTTATCATCTCACCAACCTAATTTTTCAGTATCTTGATCTCGAAGATTTCCTATTTTTTTTTTATCTTACATACCACAAAAATTTGTAACACTATTGAATTAAATAATCATCTTAAAGTAAATCAATAATAGATGACCTTTTCCAAATTCCTAGTATTCATTTAATAGTAGAAGAAATATTAGCCCGAGAGATGTCAATAACATCGATTTTAGTATAATATTTTATGCCTCACCTCGCTTTTGCTTGGAGATAAGAATTCCAGCCTCCTAGCCCTCCTTAAAATGTAAAATAAATCATTTGGTATAAGACTATACAATTTTCAGATGTGATACCATTGCGCAGTACACATGTCATTGTTTGTTGAAATGATTCATTTGATACTAAATCAAATTAAGGATTTAATAAAAATAATCAAGAATACCTTTTTTTTTGTCATTATATTCATTATGAGACGTTTATTATTAGGTTACCTATTAAAAGATAACTCCGAATAAAAAAGTCGAGCAATAAATTGTAAACAACACATCATAATTGTTTTTGTAATAAAGAACGGCTTTTTCACTGTCCGAAATGTTTTTCCGTATTGATGACTAATTCAGGGATTTCTATTACATATGGTTGGAATTCTTCATAGATGAACAAAAATATCCAATATTAATTTTAAAAAGAAATCATACTCGTTATATGGTTTTTTTTTTAATCATGTGATTGGGCATGTGAAACGAATAATCAGTATCACAACAATTCGGCTTAAATGGATTGTTATTTTATAATAAGTTCTCTTTAGATTGGATTGTAAAGAAGTCGATAGATTAAAAGGTGATATTCTAGAAGATCTATCTATTTGGACAATACAACCCCATATTATCAATGATTGTTAACCCATATGTTGACGTATCCCATGATTAATAAATACAAACAAAAAAAATCAATAAATTACTTGCTGAAACCTTTTTTTATAAATTAATTTTGTAATTTGGAAATACAACTACAAAGGTGAAACAAATTTTTTATCAAATAACTTATTATAGTAATAAATATGGAAGTTTTCCTAATTACTTCCGAAAAAAAAAAAACAAATATATTAACCAAAATAATTTTTTCCCACTTAAAATAAAATTTTTTTTTTTTATTTTAGATAAATATGACAATAGTTCTCTTAATAAGAAAAGTTCGAACGTATTTCATAATACTAATTTTCCTATACCTAATAATTACAAATGACTTCGTATATTGTAAAGGAGGAGGAGGCAAAGGTGGAAACGCTGGTGGAAGTGATGGAGGAGGAGGAAGCAATACTAGTAACAAATCCAATGGTAATTCAAGTCCATACATAGGTAGCGGCGGGAAATCCTCATCTTCTTCTAGCAATTCTAAATGGGTGTTCTATTATTATGGCGCAAATGGAAGTCGTTCTTGCGGAAATTTATGCATAGTTACTGTTGTGTTCGTAATAATATCTATAATATCGGTTATTGGATGTGGAATTTTGCGTTGTTATGGAATAAGAAGAAGATCTAGAGCCGAACTTGCAGAATTAGAAAATAATAGAATTGATTTTGGTGAACATAAAAGTAATTATTATGGATATAACAACAAGACGTATTATAATAATAATAGCAGACCTCCCTCGGCTTATGCCTCTACATCCGTAATTCCAATAACGTTTCCTGCTCCAATTCACGATGCTCCATATAATAAATTGAAACCTTCCAGAAGTTTTGATTCTATGGATGAGATTATACAAAAGAAAAAATACTAAATTACGAGAAACAAAGTTTATGGCTAATAAAATTCATGTTGAATAAAAGTAGAAAGGGAAAATTTATTATCAATTTGTTTATAATCATGAAAAAAAAAAAATCTTTATTGTATATTTTAATTTTTTTAAAAAAATATTTATTTATATATTAATATATTTGGGTAAGTACCAAATTTTTTTATTATTACATCTTTATCATTATTATTACATCTTTTTATTTATCACAAAAATTATTAGATCTATAAATAGATAAAATGAATCAAACAAAAAAAAACCTAAAAAAAAAAATGAGAAAAAAAAATTATTATTAATCATATTCATTTATTAATGTATTTATATAATTTAGCTTTAAGAATTATATTTTCAAGCTTATACTTTTAATATTATTATTTTTATCTGTAAATATTTGAAGTATTATTTGAGAATAAAGCGCAATTTATCGCAATTTAACAAAATAACTATTGTATTTTATGATTTAGATCCATTGCTTATTTAAATTATCATTCTTTTGAATTAATTACATAAACTTAATTTCTGTAAAGATAGTTTTATTTAATAATCTAAAAACAATATATATATTATAATTTACAATTTCTTATTTTAAATAGCTAAAAGTGAACTTTTATTTAAATATTCATACATTTACAAAACGATTTGAAAGTGATACATGTGCTTGGAAAAAAAAATCAAGTCCGATTTTTGGAAGAACCCCTTTGATTGCTTAATAAAATAGGTCCACCGGGACCATAGCCTCTAGCGTCTTTATATAAAAAAGAATTGGGGTCATTACCAAAATTAATCTCGATGACACAAGGACCACTAGCGCCAATAGTAGGAAACCAAATATGCCTTATATCAGTAAAAGCAATTTCCAAGAATTCCCCATTTTTGGTAAAAAAAACATGACCAACGGTAGGATTATAACCACAACCAACAGTATCTCCTTCCGTCCAATCAGGACCATAACTCGTTGCAATATTATTATCGTTATATTTGTAACCATTAATAGAATGATAACCAACAGAATATAAATTCAAACCAGGTAATCTAAAATAGGGATAAGGCTTGGTAGCCAAACCAATTGAAATATTAGTATCACTATTCTCCAATATAGTAATTTCATAATAATGCAACATTTGTCCTTGTCTATGCGAAATGCTCTGAGGTTCTTCAAACATTTCCTCTGAAAAATTAACTTGATCACCTTCTTGTGCGTTAATGCCCGGCACAAAACATGGATAATTAGTTTGTATACTAACATTCATATTCTTTAAAAACTTTATGATTTCGCCTTCGTTACTGATCGCAATGGTTTGATCTGCTAACATCCATTCTTCAGCGATCCACTGCCATGCTCTTGCGCCTCCAACGCTTTGTATATAGTCAATATGATCAGGAGGTGGTAACTCTTCTTGTGGTGGATATTCTCGTGTAAATTTTTCTGCTTCTTCATATTGTTCATCAATATGTGTTATATTCGAGTCTCCTTCAGCGTAATCAATATGTATTTGAGGGATTTTTAGAGGAGATTTAAAACCTCTTGCATGTATGATGCTCGTTTTAGAACGAAAAATCCAATACCAAATATAACTAATACAAATTATTATATATAATATGCTTAAAATGATTAAGACAAGAATACAAAGGTAAGCACATTGTCGTTCTCCATTCGCCTTATAAGTCCAAAATACCCATCGAGATCCTCCGCTATTATTTTCGTCCCTTTTGAATGTTGTAGAATTACAACTGTAATTGCTTAATAATATTAGTGAAATTAAAAATTTATATATGATTTTTTTGAAAATGTTACTTGATAAGTTTGCTTTGAATTTCATATTTATAAAAAAAAGGGGGCCAAACAAACGGAAGGATTGTCTAGCATGTCGATATTTGTGTATCTTATATATATAAGTTTAAGCATTAAGCGGTTTCAGTCGTGGCGCAATCCGATTTCTCGAGAGAATTTAAAAGCCCTTTTTAATATATTATATTGCCTTTGATTGATGCTTATGATGCTTATGAATTAATTAAAATTAAGCTACAATTGCTAAATACTTTAAATTTTCGTTTTGAATATACGGTGAATTCCGATTTCATAAATATAAACAAATAAATCTAGTTTTTCTTATAATAATAATAATAATAATAGACATCGCCTTAAAAATTTATAAATATGGCAAATGAATTTCATTTAACCAAAAATGAACTCCAAAAAATAATAAAATAAAAAGAGAGTGAATCCATTTAATTCATGTACAATTAACACTACGAACTCTAAAAAGTTATAATTGTCAACCGCTTCGATTCATGATTCTCAATTTAAAATGGAAATTCCGATTTGGTATCGATTTACGTTCAAGTCATAATTAGTGGCAATAGTAGCAATCGAATATAAAATGTAAAGAACGTAAGCCGCAGTGGCTTCGAAATTATGTAGCTGATTAAAACCACTTTTAATAAACACAGCCAAATTTATTTATTATTTTTTAATGTTGTAAACATTTTTCGAGTTCTAAAAAGGTAAGATTATATAGAATATGTATATATGTTGATTTTGATTTTAAAATTCCTTGAATATCTGAATATGGTGGTTTAAGAATACACAAAGACGTATCCTTAATGAATAACTTGATTTTAATTTACTTTTCGTGGTAAATGTGGCTTTGATTAGTAAAATTCAACGTAGCACAGAACCTTGACATACGTTCTGTAGTTTTCGATTTCAACTTTGTTAAGAAAAGGTTATGTATCGCTATGCGAATAATTTTATATTTTATGAAATAAAATCAGATTTAAATTATACCTTTCCAAGGCTGTGTAACGGAGTCGGGTTTATATAATCCATAACCAAATCATAATCCAGTATTTTTCCGGGTGGCTTATTACATTAAAAGCTCCTTTTTATCCGACAAAGCAAGTGACTCAGGAAATTTGTGGATTATGGACGTTTTCTCTATCTTTCCGTAAAATTTCGTTACTTTGACAAAAATTAAACTAGCAGAATTCCGATTACGTATTTATTTTCTTATTACATTGTATTACTTTACTTATTTGTTAACAAATAAATACTATTTTGACTGATTCTATGAATATAGCTTCGTACAGATTATTTCCAAAATTATATAAATTAATTATTATAAGCCTCAATTAATCCCAATTAATTACTAATGCATTGTTAGCATACTTGTAAAACTAAACATAATTGAGATCATTAAATTAATATATAACGTTATTGACAATATTAAATTTACTTATTTTAATAAATATTTATAATAATTACTGATTTATTTCATAAAAGTACACGTAATTTTGAGATTTTATGGCGGATTTCATTTTTGAAGCAATTACACGTTTAATTTTGACTTGATGCATTTCATATATTCAATTTTTTTTTGCACCTTCTTATGTAAAATCAGAACCGGAATAGATAAAAAAAAAAAAAAAAACAATATTAACCTCTGGTGAAATTGATTTTAATTAAAATTGACCTTTTTTATTTATTTCTGTAATTTTCCGATTTTCATATACATATATTCAGGTTACAATGACTAAGTTCGAGCTCATCTCTGCTGGGGCTTTGAGCCCTTAACTTTGATCTATAATAAGGTGAACATAATGGGATATATTTATTCGTATGCTGATACCGTTTCAATCGGACAATTGGTCGGTATGAGCATTTTGTGGTACTATTCGTATTAAGTTTTGACGATTTATATTTTACAATATTTCATACCTAATTGAATCCTATCAAATTTCATGCGTTCTTAAAGTTAATATCACCAGTTCTAGGAGGATTCAAATCATGAGTTATTAAAAATCGATTCTGTTAAAGATGTGTAAATTTAATATTTTAAAACTATTTCACATCGCCTTCCATAGAAGAAATTATTGCAACGAACCCTGTACAATGGAAGACAAAGTACAGTATCTTTATAAATATCACGGGTTATATTATTATATTATTTGTCTTTAAAATATGTAAACGTTTGTTTTGAAATTTTCTCGGGAAAACTTTATAAATAAATATTCCCTCCCAAGATATAATTTGTCCCAAAAAACTCGGACGCAAATAAGAAAGAGAAATTTGACTTTGGTTTTCTTCTCCTTAAGGTAAGAAGGTCGGATATGTCGTGAAGTAGAACATGGCACTAGTATATATCGACTATATCTCATATTTTGGGAACATCGTTATGCTGATCAAAGTTTTCATGTGGCAAAGTAAATCGCGACTTGCTTCGTGTGTCACCTTTTATTTGATACAAATTAACCATAATTTTTCTTGTTTATTTCAGCAGTACTAAACTCCAAACGGAGGTGAACAATTAAAGAGATTTGGGGATGAAAATATTTTCGTTCTATAAATTTTATTTATGTGTAAGAATAAGTTAAGTGTGTATTACACTGATCCTGGCTGCATAATAAAAAAATCGGTAATAAATTAAGGGTAAATGCTTTGTCAGTCAGTTCATTTACCAGTTTGATTGTTTAATTTTCAATTAGTTTTTTTTAGAATAAGTTGCTGATTCGACATGGTTAACTTCAACTTCAAATGTAGTTTAGTTAATACCAAAACTAGTTTTGTTTAACCGAAACCAATTTTTAGTAGTTTAGGATAGCATCTTTAAATACTACAATTAAAAATATCAAATCAACATTATATTAGTTTAGCTAAAATTTTAGAAATATTTAAAATATCAAAAAATAAATTTGACAATATATTGGTAATGATATTATATCAAATAATTTAATAATTTTAATAATTTATTAATTTTAAATTATTTTTAAAGTCAGAAATACGCTTATGTGTGTTGCCATTAAAAATTTATTTTACCATTAAATATACATAAAGATCAAGGTATAAATAAGCCTTATTACAAATTTATTGAAAATATATATCTTATATTATTTGTTTAATAATTAAAAAATATTAATCATATTTTGAATTTTGTATTTTGTATTTTGTATTTTTTAATTTTTAATAGTTTAAAATAAAAATAAAAATTTACTAGTTAGAGAAGAAAGTTGGCTTATAAAAGAACGTGTAAAAAAACACCTACAACATAAACGAGATTATAGTATTTGTAAAAATAAACATCTTCAAAAAAAAAAAGATAAAGCATTATAAAATACTAAGGCCATTACTACTATTAGTACCAATATCAATACCAACACTTACATCAACACTAATGTCAACACCAATATCAACACCAACACCTATGCCAACATCAATACTTATGCTAATACTAACATCTATAATAATACTAATATCAATACCAATATCAATACCAATGCTAATACTAATACTAACACCAATACTAATACCAACATCAATACTAATATTAATACTAATGCTAATACCAATATTAATTAGAGCTTTAAAAGGTTGAATCAGATCAGATAATTGATTTGACCTATCCTGGTAAGATTAGATCAGGTAAGACATAAAATTGATCTGAATTAAATATAGATCAAGTCATAAGTTAATCTGATCTGATTCAGAACTCTAATATCAATACAACATCAATACCAATATTAGTATCAATGTTAATATTAATATTACTCATATTATTAATAAGAAAGCAAAACTTTTAAAAGTTTATTTAGATTTAGGTAATACTTAATTTTTTTAATATATAATAATAAAAAATCCTTAGATTAATTTTATATTAATCAATATTAGAAAATGAAAATAAAAACCACTATCACTATTACCTCTAAGTTTTTTTTATCTTATGATAAAAATTTAATTAATAAAAAAATTCTTATTAATTCATATAATAATAATTATATATTAATTATATATTAATAAATATTAAAGAAAAAGAAAATAAAGTTCTTTAAGTAGTAGAAATTATATTAAAATTAAAAAAAATAAGAAATTTGTTTAAATTTTTATTATTTTTTTAAATATTTATAAAACTCAATTATTTTTATTTATTTTTTATTAATATTAATTCATATTAAATAAAAAAGAACAAGTAAAGAAATTAAAAAATAAATTTTTAATATTTTTTTTTTATTTTTTTTTATTTTTTATATTGATAATTATATAACTTAATAATTATAAAATATATATTTTAAAGTATTATTTTCATTTGTTTAATAATTATAAAATATATAGTTTATACATATAATTTCATCTATTTCATCTGTTTAGTAATTATAAAATATACATTTTATACATATTTTTTGAATATGTTTAGTAACTATAAAATATACATTATATATATTTTTTTTTTGAACATATTTAGTAATTATGAAATATACATTTTATACATATTTTTTAAACACATTTAATAATTATGAAATATACATTTTAAACATATTTTTAAACATATTTAGTAACTATAAAATATATATTCTAAACCTATAATTTTCATCCTTTTAATAATTATAAAATTTATTTATATTTTATACATTTTTTAAATACATTTTTTCACATTTTTATATTAAGTTTAAGTTTTTTACCTAATAAAAAAACATATATAATACATTGAATTTCCATAAAAATTATGTTATAAAACTTATAATTATCAAGAAAAATTTATATTAATTTTTTATTTAAATAGCATTATCATATACATTAAATATATTAAATTTTAAATTTTGATTGATAATACTAACATATCTATAATAATTACTAAGTTGTATAATAAAATACTGTTTAAATATTTCTAATCTTTTTAATCAATCTCATCCTCTGAATCAGTCTCAGAACTTAATGAATTTGGGTTAAATCTTCTGTAATATTTTTTGAAATTTTTGATATAGATATTTGGATTAATATGAGTCCTTTATAATAGAAAAGAAAAATACTGACAAAAAAAATAAAAAATGAGTTAATGTTAAATTTGAATATATTTTGGCCTGAAAATCATATTTAATATATAAAATAAAATTGATTTTTTTAAACAGTTACCTACTTTTTTGCGAAAATCCTATATTATTATATTTATCTAAATCAAAAAAATTTAAATTAATAGCTGAACAAGTGATTTCTTAAATAATTATATTGAAAATTTCATAATAACTAAGATCAAGATATTTGGATTTTGGGTAGAAATAAATAATATTAATAAATTTTCACTAATGTTAAGCTATTTTAGTTTATAACATACATACACCCATCAATTCAATCACATATAAAATTCTTATGAAAATCATCTAGTTTTAACCTTATTACTAATATTATTTTTATAGATATCTAAATATATTAAATTCAGAGAAAATTTAATGATAACTATAATTAATACATTATTTTGAAATATCAATGTAATATTAAAATTAAGATATTTTATATTAAGATATCTTTCTATAAAAATGCTAGCATTTTTAATTTCTTTATGATTTTCTGAAACATTAAGACTTTGTAAATTTGAACATAAGTTTATTATGCACTTATTGATTTATCAGTGATCTAACATATTTTAGCAAAATGCAACCCTTGTAAATTATGATAAATTTAAAATTTACACATAAACCTTTATCAGTTATCATAATATCATAAATTAAGAAAAATTTTGTAGTATTGGCTTTGCATTAGGATCAGCAATACAACACTTCTTACAAAAAAGGCCAAGATCTTCAAAGAAAGCTAAAGCATTGCGTTCTAGACCTACCGCAGTTTGAAGAAGGTATTGGTGAAATATAATATCAGTAGTAATGGTATAGACACTATTCATCAGTTTCTACTAGTAAGTTTTAAATATTGCATAGCCTTGGGATTTATACACAGACGCATACTTCTCTCAATTTTTTAGGCAACCTATAAACTTGAAGATGACGAAGAAGAATTAATACAATATATAAGGAAATAAAACGCAGGCTGGAAAATATGGGTACTATGCAATGAAGCCATGCATTGCAAATATATTTTAACCATTCTTTATGCCTCGCTATATATTGTTAAAAGAATAACTAAAAAAGAGCTTACCTGCTCGAAATTGTTGGCGAAGAAAGTACTGGTTGAGTTGATTATGCAATCAAAGCCCTCGAGGAGCTTATTTGCATTACAGAAGGGAAGCTATATCAAGTGGTTATAGGTTTTGCTCAAAATTTGATTCAATGTGAAAGCACCCTACAGGTGAATAAAAATATGAGAAAATGAAAGTCGAACAAAGCATTTGGGGATGACTATAACTATATCTATGGGATTGTCACAACAGCTCATTCTTTTTGTCTCAGATGGAATATCCTGTACAAGTAAAAATCCTCTTGATATCCATTTTACCGAGTCTGCCTTGAAAGAGAATTCGGAAGAAGAGAAGGAGTTGCGCAAGAATGTGAAACAGGTAATAGAGGTTATTGTTAATTTATTGAAGGATAGGGTGGACATAGAAAAGGAGTTGGCAATGAAAAGGCAACAGGAGTAATCGTGTACATTAGTCTGCAGTCATAGAATAGAAACTTCGTCATGTATCATGGGCTACGTCCCAATCCTTTGTATTTATATATATTAATAAAAATTTTTTCTTGGAAAATTTCGCTGATGGGCTGTTACTCCTCTAAATCATGTAATTTATTTACTACATCAATAAAGAATTCAGCCGAAAAGGCTATACATTGTATAAGCATGGGATATAGAGGTATATGGTGAATAAAAAAAGTGAGATCTAAAGTCCCACTTGGATCAAATAAATCATGTCCTATACGAATCTGAACTTGAAAAATAAATGCGAAGTAATATTAGGCATTATGTAATTTCCTGCGGGGAATATTATTTTACATATTCTGTGTGGGTAGAAGAAATATAGACAGAAGAAAATTTTGTAGATATTGGTGAGAAATAAAGATTATGGTGGTGTAGTTAGTGATATAGATGGAAACAAGTTAGTTGTAAAAATTTATAGAAAGCAATGGATGATGGGAGACTCGCATTAAATGCCCTAGTCTTCGGATGCTTTCTCCCTTGAAAGCATGTCATATATTTCATTTATTTCATTATATTGTACTCTATTCGGAAATATAAAGCGTCATTTGTATCGGAATATCAGATTTGTTATTGTATGCAACATTGCAAAGTTTAAAAAAAATATTACATGAAATTGCTACGTTTACAATTACAGTTAAATGCTCTATTCATTACAATTTATTTTTTCGTAGCCTTGATTTTTTTTCTTGCCTCTATAGGAATGTTTTTAACCTTATTATATAGATCATTTTCATCCTCAAATGGTCTTTTATTCTTGATTTCAGATGCAATTGACTCTCCTATTCCTCTAACTGTTCTTAATTCGTATTCCTCTGCAGTATTTGCATCCAATTGGTCGTCATCTATGCAATAAATGTAAGGTTATAATGATAATTATATAACACAAAGATATCAACTCATACCTGCAGAAAATTCAGCACGGGTCGAAAATGTATACCCATAAAAGTCCTTATAGTTTTCACGATCTATTACGAAACAATTTTTTTCTAAAGATTCCAAACAATTTCTTGTCTTAGGTCCATTGGTGCAGATAAAAAGGACCCAATGCTTAATGGGCTTTTCACTCTCAAATGATTTTTCCATAAGTTCAAATGCATCTTTAACTTTGTTGTACTCTCTTTTAACTATCGCCTTAGATAAGGTTTGAGGCTGTCCAGCTGTGGTATTTGAAGATTTAACCTGAATGGCAATAAGGTAATCATCCAGAAAAAGAAAGATATCCCATGGGGCTCCATCACCATTCTTAAATACTGTGCCAAGCAATAAGTGCTCATTTTGCATTGTGTCAGGATATCGATATGCAAGTTCTAAGTAATATTTTTCTACTGTAGGGAGCTGAAATTTATGATCCAAAAGAGGGATTCCTTGATCACTATAATACGCACCTCTGAAGAGATCTCGTAATGTTACTGTTTCATCTAACTCTTTAAGAAGTTGAAGACGTAGGACCCAAAATCGCATATTAAATTCTTCAAAACTCTGCCACAAGATATGAGATTTTTGATCAATCATAACATCCCAAAATTGACCCGCTTTGAATTCCTTGATTGAGGTTGTTATCCACACCCAAATATATGGCATACGGACATAGAACATCTTAGGATTATCACATGTCGCTTCCAAATTTATAATGCCCTTTGACGAGAGATCAACATAAGAGAATTTATCATTACCAATTTCAAATTTATCAGTCTCATCAACAGGAATGTTAAGGATGGCATGTGCAACCACTGGTTTCATAATGGTTGCAAAGTCATCAAATGGATATTTTTTCATAAGGCGGTAATTAACAAGCTGAAAAACAAACTTATAATCAATATTATGTGTATTCATCTTAATTGCACTTAATAATTCTTTATAGAAAATTTCCAAAGCTCGGACTTGTCCACCAATATCACTAATGAAGCGTTGAAAGGTTTTGCTGTGATTGATATAGCCTGCTAGCTTTTGATCTCCTTTCATATATGAGGTAATATTCTTTACTTCACTATCTGAAAGAAGACGGAGTGGTAGACGTAAAAGATCATATGTCGATTCTCTAATCATATTCTCAAGAGGACCTTGAATGGTTCCAGCCAAGATTGGTGCATAGAATATATTGCCTTGACTGCAACTTAACACCCCAACAGCACGTACGATTTGTTGAACTGGATTTAAATCACCTTTTGCTAAACTGTGAAGACAATTCAACTCATCAATACCAAGGATGACAAAATTAATATCATTACCAGTATCTTTGATAACAACTCCAAGTGCATTTGAAATTGTGAACTCACGCCAGTTTCCATTACACATCGAAAAAAAATGATCATAGCTCATCATCCCACCAGAAAGAAAATGTTCGTAAAGTATTCGTAGTGCAACTGATGCTGGACCAGCAGAAGTATCTCTCTCTGATGCACCAGTATTAGCGTTAAAGGTAACATTAATAGATAACAATTTTCTATTATCAAATGCATCCAGAAGTTCATTGTTACCTTTACCAATATATCCTCGAGCTTGGTTTTCTATTAAGGTTAGGAGTTCTTGGAGAAATCGACTTTTCCCTGTGCCTGGCCCATTAGCCAGGATGGGAATATGATGGAGTTGCTTGTCATATCTTTTTTCCCTGATATAATCAAGTCTTTGTCGAATCCCATTTCGCGTTTGATTTCCATTAAGTAATATTTGAAGAGTTTCGTCTCGCCCTTGTAAAGGAAATCTGGCACCAAAAGAACTTACAAGCTAGTATGAAGTTAGTACGTGGCTAGAAAACCAAAGAAAACAGGTATGAAGTAAAACATACATTAGGCTTCAGATTCTCATTGGGTTGTTTCAACTCTTTTATCCAGTTGTAGACTGAATCAACATTACTCCACTCAACCGCATCTACAAGTATGATTAGTGGCGAGTTAGTAAATAAAAACCAAGACAACACAAGCTATTTAACTGCGGATACTGTACCTTGTGTGTGGGAGGGACTTGCTTTAACGCGAAAAAAAAGAGATCAGACCAAACTCGATATTTTGTTACTGCTAATTTTTTGTTCGAGAGGTAAAATGTTGGGAGACACTTACCAGTGGCGGGTGCTACGATGGTGGGGATGATAGCGATAATATGTATGTTTCCCATTTCAATCTTATTATGATCTGCTAATTCAACTTTAAAATACACATTAAACAAGTCATGATCTCTCATTTTTCGTCCTTCAAGTTTATGTGTAACATCATCTTCGGTAGAAATATTATTATTTTCAATCCTTTCCACTTCGACATTAACATTCCAGAATTTCACTTTACGTTGGTCAACTTTTTTAATACCATATATATTACATACATGTTCCTTGAGATGTGAAACTTTGAAATTGGCTAAGGTGATCTTTGCTTTATCACTTTGGAAATATCTTCTATTCTTATTGTCTTTGTAAATATCAACCGAAATAGTTTCAGAATCGTCGCTTGAGAGTATTAAAATGTAACAATTAAATGAAGTATCCATTTCGATGAAATCGCTGTAAAAAAAGTTATAAAAGTGATAGAATAAGTAATAGTAAGTTTGAGAGTGTATATATATTTATATACTGTATATACCTTTCTGAATACATCATGACTAGATTCTTGCATAAGCTTTTTGTGACCTGTTGCAACGTAATACAGCAAATAATATAGATACTTCATGAAATCAGTATATGAAAAAAAAGATTCATGAATTATTCATTAGAATGATTAGAGAGCGATTCTCCGATTCTCCGATTCTCAGGGTATTTATTATTACTTAGGTCGTACGAGTGGTCATGAGATTGATCGTTAGAGTTGCTAACGATCCTATCCATCCGAACTCGATCCGGTCTATATCGAGATTGGACCGTGGATCCAACTTTAATGACGATCTTATAGTCTTACTGTATTTAATTAAGATCAAGTTATAAAATAATCTTTTAAATTAAAATGTATTGAGTACTACATTTTATTCAATTCATAATAAAACTCTACCTATTAAAATAAAGTAATCATAAATGGATTAGCTAAATCAGGTAATTGAATTTATCTAATCAGTATATCTTTTTTATCTTATTTGATAATTATTTTGAAGTATGAATTTATGTTAACCACGCCATTCAAAATTTCAAAGTGAAAACAAAAACGAGCACTATTGATAAAATTGATAAGGTATATATGACTTTCCATTTTTGGCTAATATTATAATAACAAAAATATTTATTAAAAGGACTTTTAAATGAAAGCGATACGAGACCGATTGAGGAAGAACTGGTTTACTCCACAACCGAAATTATTGAATTTCAAGTGGAAGAAAAGGTTATTGCGATAGACAATTTTCTTTTTTTGTCGGTTCTCTTATCAACAACGCCTGATATCGAACAAACTACAGTAAGTTCATCAAACTAACCAAAACATTTTTTATTTCTGAATAGATAACAAATTAGATAAGCTAGCAGCTACTATTTTTATCAAATTGATCTGCGAAAAACACATTGTTTTTTTGCCAATTCTGCATATGATAATCTGATAAGCTCGTATCTCTTGATAAAAGAACTGTCAAAATGAATTTTTTTCTAGATAACAAAGAACAAATTTATTCCTGCATGTAATATGCATTTCATAATGTGGCTTTTATACGATAAAATTCTTGATAAATAGTGATACACTAAATATTTATATGTAATCTTGATAACTTATCACAGGGAACACCAGATAAGAATTATATATGTATATTATTTATATTATTTATATTATTTTATTTTTTCGTTTAAAGTTCACTACTTTCGTTATCTTATCATAAGATTATCACGCATTCTACTAATTCGCGCCCATAAACTTTTCTTATCAATTAAAGACGCCACTTTTTTTTTTATATAAATTGGATCATACTATACGAGAGAAATTTTCATCATTCCGTTTTTTGTGTTGTTCTTTCCTATTCACATCCCTTTTTATTCATTTTTTTTATTGATCTTTCACGGATTTGTATA
The DNA here is from genome assembly GCA_946474995.1 of Funneliformis geosporum. Taxonomy (NCBI): domain Eukaryota; kingdom Fungi; phylum Glomeromycota; class Glomeromycetes; order Glomerales; family Glomeraceae; genus Funneliformis; species Funneliformis geosporum. The sequence continues at coordinate 18,470 of CAMKVN010000182.1, forward strand.
ATAACAATCACAACAACAACAACAATAATAATATCATGCCACCTAACGAAGTATCTATCGCTCCGGTTGACGCCAAACAGACCATAGTAGTTTGCGGTCTTGGTATGGTCGGCTTATCATTCATCGAAAAATTATTAAAATATGACAAAAAAAATCAATTTAGAATAGAAACTTTTTGCGAAGAACCTCTAGGTAAGTTCATTTTCTTTTAAATTGGATTGAATTTCGTTCGGTTTAATTATATTACGTGTTTATATGTTTATTTATATGTACTTTTTATTTATTTATTTATATTTTTTTTAAAAAAAAGTTGCGTATAACAGAGTCGGATTAACCCAATTCTTTTCTCATCGAGAGGAAGAACGAATGTTAATACAGCCTAAAAGCTGGTATTCAAAGAATAACGTGATCGTTCACACAAATGAAAAGGCAACCCATATCGACACTACTACAAGATGTGTAATCTCAGCAAATGGATTGTCCGTGCCATATGACACGTGCATTCTGGCCACAGGATCTTATGCTTTTGTACCGCCGATCCCCGGTTCGGATCGACCGGGAGTATTTGTATACCGTACCATCAACGATTTAAACGAAATCATAAGTTACAGCAAAAAATCGAAGCGTGGCGCCGTAATCGGGGGTGGTTTACTTGGTCTTGAAGCCGCCAAAGCTTTAGCGGATTTGGGAGTGGAGGTCACGATAATTGAAAGGTCTCAATTGTTGACAAGACAATTGGATTCTGTTGCCGGAAAAATGCTTCGAAGCGAAATCGAAAAGCTTGGAATTAGGTGTTTAATTGGCTCTCAACCAAGAGAGATCATCTCTGATGATGAAGGAAAGGTTTCGGGTGTTCGATTTGATGACGAAACGGTTCAATTGGATATAGTGATCATTGCAACGGGCATTCGTCCGCGTGACGAACTTGCCAAAGCATCGGGAATTTCAACACACAAACATGGAGGCGTTTTTGTTGATGACCGTTTACAAACTAGTGATCCTAATGTTTATGCAATTGGTGAAGTCGCTTTGTACGGTGGTATGATTTATGGACTTGTTGCGCCCGGTTATGATATGGCTGATGTTATTGCAAATAACTTGACAGGTGGTGATAAACGATTCTTGGGAGGAGATATGTCAAGTAAACTTAAACTTTTGGGAGTACATGTGGCTAGTTTTGGTGATTATTTCGCCGGTGAGGATACGGCGATGCCTTTGGTGTACAACGATCCTTTTGGCTCGGTTTATAAGAAGCTTTTATTCTCAAAAGATGGCAAGTACTTGATTGGTGGTATCTTAGTCGGTGATACTGATGATTATGCCAAACTTCACGCTCTTATGAAATCAAAGAAAGTCTTAACCACCCCTCCTGGTGAACTTATCCTTGGTGTTAAAAACGGACAGGCTCCAGGTGCAGATGAACTCCCCGATGAAGCCCAAGTTTGGTAAATTTTAGAGCACCTTTTTTTTTTTAGAAAAAAATATTGTTCGTTTTTACTAACTTTTTATTAATAACTTTACAAGTTCGTGTAATAATATATCAAAAGGTCAAATTCGAGAAGCTGTTAAAAACGATGGATGTTGTTCTGTTGGTCAAGTTAAATCATGTACAAAGGCCGGTACGGGCTGTGGTGGATGTATTCCGACCATTACGGAAATTTTCCAAGCTGAAATGAAAGCGTTGGGTCACGTGGTTACAAACGCTCTTTGTTCCCATTTCAGCTTAACGCGCTCTGAATTATTCCAAGTCATCAAGATTAGGAAATTGACAACCTTTAAAGAAATCATCGAAAAGGTTGGTAAAAAAGGAACTCATGGATGCGAAATCTGTAAACCGGCTATCGCATCAATTTTGGCTAGTTTATGGAATGATCATGTCCTCGATCATGCCAACTTACAAGATACAAATGACCGTTACCTTGCCAATATTCAACGTGGGGGGTCATATTCTATCGTTCCTAGAGTACCTGGAGGTGAAATTCTTCCTAAAAAACTTGTCGTGCTCGGACAAGTTGCAGATAAATATGGTTTATACACTAAAATCACGGGTGGCCAAAGAATTGATCTTTTTGGTGCAAAGAAACAAGATTTACCCATTATATGGGATGAACTTGTTAAAGCCGGATTTGAATCTGGTCACGCTTATGGAAAAGCCCTGAGAACCGTAAAATCTTGGTAGGTTGAATATATAACTTTTAAATTTCTCTTTCTAGAAAATTATGCTAAAAAATAAATTTTTTGAACAAACTTTGGTCATAATTTAGTGTGGGAAGTCAATGGTGCAGGCAAGTATTTTTAATCAAGCAAAAAATTTGTTTTAAGTTTCAATGATTCTCGCTTAAACGAATGTGCTCTAATATATATTTGTTTTCAATACAAAACAGATATGGTATGGGTGACTCTGTCGGATTTTCAATTGCCATTGAAGATCGATATAAAGGAATAAGAGCGCCACATAAGATCAAAGCAGCAGTATCAGGTAAGATGACTAAACCTTTTAACATTTGTACATTAACTTATTAATTAAATATTTATTAAACTAACTTTTTTAATCTCAAACTTAGGCTGCCTTAGAGAGTGTGCGGAGGTAAAATCATGTGACTTACGCTCGTTTCTCGTGATTTGGTTATATGGAATTACTGGTCTTTAACCACATTTTTTAAAAAATTTGACGTTTTCTAGGCCCAGGGAAAAGATTTTGGTCTCATTGCAACAGAAAATGGTTATAACCTTTACGTCTGTGGAAATGGTGGTTCCAAACCAAAACATGCTGTGTTATTAGCGAAGGATATTTCGGAAGAAACCGCAATTAAATATATAGATAGATTTTTAATGTACTACATTTACACTGCCGACAGATTGGCGCGTACAGCTCGATGGTTGGAAAAATTGGAAGGAGGAATCGAAGTAAGTTCATTATATTATCGTTTGTATTAATGTAAAAAAAAGGAAATCGTTGAATAAGATTATTTACGCATTTTTTTCTCTCAGTACCTTAAAAAGGTTATCATTGATGATCATCTCGGTATTTGCGAGGAATTAGAACAAGATATGTCACGTTTGATTTACACTTATGAATGCGAGGTAAAGAAGCCATAATTTATATACCATTGATGGGAATTCATCATATCAGTTGTAATAATAACAATGCTTACTGAATACGATTTTTTTTTAAAAAATACAAAGTGGACCAAGGTTGTTAACGACCCAAAAAGACGTCAGGATTTCGTTCAATTTGTAAATACGGATGAAACAGTTGATGAGATTGAATACAAGACCGAACGTGGTCAGAAAGTCCCAGCAGATTGGCCAAAAGATTTCAAAGATGGCGACTTTGTTGTTCCCGACAGCAAATCGTTGAATGAAAAATCATGGGTCAAAATTTCTCACGTAGACGCCTTCCCAGTAGAAGCAGGTCAAGTTATAAAATACGGTGACACACAGATCGCAATATTTAATACACACGAAAAAACACGTTGGTATGCAACTCAAAATATGTGTCCACATAAACGAGCATTCGTGCTCTCTCAAGGTTTGGTGGGAGATGATGAAAATGGGGTTTTAAAAGTGAGCTGTCCTATGCACAAGAAGAATTTTGCATTGGACACAGGAGAATGTATATCTGGCGACGCAGACCTTAAGCTCATGACCTTTGACATTAAGGTACAGGATGATCATATTTGGTTAAAACTTCCATCAACTCAAGAACTTGATAGAATACTTGGAACAAGTAAATGGAAGGTTACAAAGAATGGTAAACCTGAAAAGAGCAGAATTTTGCACCGATCGGCAAAAGCCAAAGTAGAAATGTTGGGTAAAATAGATAGTAATGAATGTGGTAGTGTTGGATGTGGTGATAAGAAATTAGACTGGTAAAAATTCCTTGACATCATAATCCATTTATCTGTAAATTTACTCCATGTATATTATTAATAATCATTTGTAGCATATTTAATTTTATAAACATTTATTTATACATTTCATTAAATTAAAATCGTCTTTTTATATTATAGTTTGATTAGTAGTTTCAAAAAGTCATTTAGAATAATTAAATAATAAAAATCTATTGACCAATCGTACTTTACTCCTTATTTGTAATGCAGGCGAAATTATAATTTACAATCATGTTTGATCAACATAAAATCTACCAATTAAAATACCAAACATTGAATTCTTTTAGGAAAAAAAAAATTGAGGAAAATATTACAATAAATGATTAAATTATAGCCGTTTTCGATAGTGTAATAATAATAAAGTGTTTTTAATTTAAATAAAACGAATTGATTTGACTATACATTTCTAAATTTTGTTGTTTTAGGAAGAACGTTTCTACTTGTATGATTATTAAATCTACTTCGATAGTTGTGTGTAATGATAACGGTGTTTATAACGCACATAATCTGAGCAATCATGGAATCTAAACAAAACCGTATCTAGCCGCTTTCCACAGTGTAATAAGGTTCTTATTTAATCTAGTTTTTTTTTTCTATTTGATGTTTTCATATTTCTTTCCTTATATTTAATTTACAAAAATAAAAAAAGAAATCTTAAATAATTAATCAGGAATTTTAATTTTTGATTTTAAATTTGTTTAGGAAAAACATTTCTACTTGAAAAGAGAATTGAATAAACTCCGATAAAATCGTATTTGGTTCACGTGTGATAACACACGTAATCTTGAGTCATAGGAACGATTATTAAAAGACAAAAGAAATTGGTCATTGTTACAAGAAACTTAAATACACTCAATCAAGAAAGAAAAACGGATAGAGTGAAAACCAAATATTAAATCAGAGATCAGAATGTAAATTAAGTTGGATAAGGAAAGTAACATATAAAATGTTTGAAGTCTTTCCGTTGCATAGTATCATTACAGAGATTCTGTAAGCTGCTATTAATATAGAGATTCTGATGTGTGTAACAGTTTGAACACATTTCACAAAGTTGATCCCTTCCTTTTTTTTTATCTGATAAAATTTGTATTTTACAATTTATTAATAACTTTTATAAATAATTTATATAAAATAAAGTATATATATAATTTTTTTTTTTTTTTTTTTTTTTTTTTTTTTGATGTAATAGGATGTATGTTGACAAATATATCATTGTACAAAATCTAAATAATTTATTCTAGTTAATCAATAGTTCCTTACCGCAAGCATCGATCCCAGCTGGTTTTAATTCGGGTTTACCATTAACAACAGGTAATTTAAAGAGGACACTATCAAATTCGTGTTTATTAGCTTTCCTTTCGGAAGCCTTTTGCCTTTGCTTTTCTTCAATAATTTGTTTCTCTTTTGTTGCTCTATTATAATCTTTTGAGAATAAAGCAGAGGAAACAGGTTGCCAAACCTTTCTTGATTCTAGTGAACCTTGCTGAACAATTGGCTTTACTTTTTTTGACACTGCTTCTAACTTTTCCAGATCAAGTAATAATCGTGTCTCCTGTTATAAAGTTCAAAACGTAAATAATTATTTTCAATACATAAATAAAAATTAAAATGTTCCACTTACGTTGGTATCGCGTCGTGTTACATGCACTTGACCTCTCCAACTTCCAGTAATTTCAGCAACAACATCATCAGCGTTAACGTTTTTTAACTTATTGATGTCATCATTTGCCGGATCATATCTGAAAATTTTTCCTTCAATTGCGAACTTTGGTTTACCAAGCCATTTCTACGATTATTTTTTAACAAAAAAAGAAAATTTTTTTCATTAGCTTTGAATAATATCCTCAAATAAATTTTGACAAAGTATACTCACAAAAAAAAAATCGTATCCTAATTCCCATACCTCTTCTTTATATTCAAGTATTGCCTTTAACTTTGTTTTGGGACAGGTAACAATACAACTTTCACTAACTACAACATATAATGAAGCCTTTAGCCATCCTTGTACTGAAGCAACGGGATGTGTTAATAAATATTCTTCATTATCCCTTTTAGCAAGGTTAACGTAAATTCCTTTATTTTGTTCACCGGGTCCAATTTTTACTGAAGTTCCGGTAAATTTTGCGGATATTTGATCAATCCCGTAAGCCGAAACACCTTTCTCTTCACATTGATAGTGAAATGCCGATACAGGAGGATGATGAGAAATTTGTTCATTTAAACATGTTACTCGATACTTTTGATCTCCTTTTGATGATCCTGATAAATTTGATTCCGAGTCATTAATGAAATTTCCTTTTATATCGAATTTTGGTGAAGTGACATCCCAATGACATGAAAATTGTTCCCCAAGGATAGAATTATATGGCTTTATTAATTTCCCTTTCTATTAAAGATTGGGGTAAGGAATTTTAGAATCGCGTCGAGCAAAGAAGGAAAATGATGAACCTCACAACTTACCACAAATTTCAAGTCTTTGGAGTACCACCAGCGGATTGAAGCTAGCATCCTTTCAAGTGGATCATCAGAGTCTCCAATGCTAAAAGAAATAATAACCGAATTCGTAAGTTTAAAATCAATAAGTAATTGAGAGACGAATTCCAATCTCAAAGAATAATTACCAAAGTAAATAATCTGGCCTATCGTTATAATTCCAATATTCCAAGTTTCCAATGGGTTCAAGAAGCTGTGAAGGAAGTGAAATCCGTCTAAAAGATTTACAAAAATCGCGTTAAAACTTGCTCAATTTTTTTTTTTTCCTAGTGCTTAATATCCCATCATAAATTTTGGATACTTACAGAGTAACGATATCTTTTACACCGATAAAATTTTTTAATAAACCAAATAAGGTTTTGAATTTACTTTGATGGTCATCATGATCACTTTCATCAAGATGAGCTGAAGTTGTCAATCTTTTATGCCTTTCAGTAATAAGATGATCAAGAGTTTCATCCTTCAATGCCGTTGAATCCAGATCCATCACTGAAGTATTTTCTGTTGAAATGGTCATCGTTTCATCTTTGGAACTTCTTGATGAACCTTTTAATGATTCATAATCCGAAGAAGAAGAGGAGGAGGAGGAGGATACTGAATCCAATGTTGATGTAGATTTTGCCGCCATATTTAAAAATATTTTAACGAAAGTAACTAGTATAATGTGATGAAAAGACCGAATTTTAATAAATTAATAAAATTTTTACGTTTAAAATATTCTTATTTTTTAAAATTGTAAGTATACATTAACATACCAGGTAAAAATAAGAAATCTTCAAGATAAATTTATTTATTTTTTTTTATTTTCTTTCGGAAAAAAAACAAATTGCGGTTAAAATTATATTATTTATTATAATTGAAAAAGTCAATTTTTCAATAAAGTTTTTTCTCTGTGTAGTAAAATTATTAGTTATATAGTAATTAGAAAAAAAAATTTTTTTTTACGATGGAAAAAAAAAAGAAATTCGAGAAATTTTTTCAGTTTGACCTTTTTTTATGTTTAAAACTCATTGGTACACACAGTAAGTTAATATAATCTGTGTTACGAATAAACATTTCAAGTTATTTTACACGGAATTGTAACCTGATTGCTCCGAATAACCGGAAATGAAGAAGTGAAACATATAAATTTATGAAATAAATATACATTTGCTGCATCAAAATTTACGGAAAAAGGGTTTTATTCATACTTTGCATATCTCGACATATCTGAGCAGCAAAAAAAAGGATTGTCGTTCATTAGAGTTAATTGGAAGAAATGACGGACACGTGATTATTTCCGGTAATTTTAGTAAATTTAGTTTTTTTCTTCAAGATTGTTCTTAATAGCCTAAGGTTGAAGTTAAGACTTAATGGCTAATTTCATTCATGTAATGTATGGGTTTATTCCTGGTAAATCCATCCAGACAATTATTTTGTGTATAAGATTGAATGCATAATCCGATATTGTTGCAAAAACGTGTAAATATAATCATCACTAACTTAAAATATCATATAATAAAGCAAGCGCATTCGAAATGAAATTCCGCGTTTTATCGTGATTGAGAGATACATAAATTGAATGTTTCAGTCGCGTAAATTATTGGTTCACCTTTATGTTTTCACAAAACAAGGTTTATCGCCTCCCATCATAGGACTTTTTACCCGGTTAACAAAAAAATATTAATAATGCTTTTATATTTTATGCAATATGTAATAACTTTAATAACTTTAATAGTTAAATAAAGTCTGTCATTACAATACAAAAAGAACATTGTGCTTGTGTGCATGGAGACAATACAAAATAAACAATATAAGGAAATTTAGAATGAAGTGAAAATTAAATTTCGTCCACTTATCACATTATAATTATCTGTAATTTATTTTGATTCAAAAATGAGACGAGATGTTACACAGTTTATTACCGCATTCGTCAAGACAAAGCATTTACCCAATATGCCTAATTAATTTATTTTTACACTGATAATAAAAATAAATACTTTGTTTGGATAACGAAATTTCATATGATAACAGATAAAAATAAACAGGAGGCCGCAGTCGCACGTGACTTTAATTGCAATATCGCGCAAATTACCTTTAAAAGTTGCTAAAAATGGTCAAGAAAGCAAATCATCCTGTATTATCATTATGGAGGATTGTTTTCGTGTTTCGGATAGCTGCGAGTGGCGCTTGCTTTTGGTTTCTGGTCTACATCGGGTTGTTCCAATCGGTATTGGTGCGATCATTCAGAATGAGATTTTGTATTTGAAAACTTCTTTAAAAAGATGATAACACAACCTAGATAGGATAATGGTTTGATAACGACTAATTTATTTTTAGTTTTTAAAAATATAATTCATTTAAATAGCATTCACTACACCACACCTAATCATTGACACTTTATAAAAAATTCCTTCAAGATTTGGACTATTTATAGTCGATTCGTTTGATTTTCAAATTTTAGGTTTAGTGACTGTATATTACTATAATAACATTATAATACTTCTCTTCATGAAAGTATCCTATAAATTGATTCAAGCGGTCAGCCGAATTTGTTTATGATAATTATGATAAAATGAAATTTTCGTGTGAGAGGATCAGTGGGAATTTCTACTAATTTGGCGATGGCTAAAACAAATATTTCATAACAGTTTAATTTGTACATGTACATACATATTTGAAGTAAATTTTCTTTGATTCTGAAAATCTAAACATTGTTACTTTACACCCACATTAATTAAGGTTTTTTTGGATCAACAGACAACAGATATTGGGGTAAAAAATTATACTAATAAAATTAAAAATTCGAATTCGTTTTTTTATAGTATTCAATTATCTTAGGGTCCGACTTTTATCATATGTTAGAATACCTTTTAATACTGCTATTTAACTATATAATATGATATTTGTGGAAGTTCTGAGATTTTTTTTTATAATACAGAAACTCCTCGAATTTCAAACGGAAGCTCTACTTCAATTATACACAAATTTTTTAGAATATCGAAACGAAAATTCATTTCGATTAAAAAAGGGGGGGATTAAAGTAAATGAGCACGAAAATCGAAAATGATTTACGTAGTTTCGAATATCAATAATGTACAGTAGATTCATTCGATTTTCAAAAGGAAACCCAATTTAGAAGTCATTCATTAGATTAATACAACCTATTACTATATTTTTAAGTATTCATTTCAATTTAATTAAATTAATTGTCAAAGGATTTAGAACTTAACAGAATCCGCTAATTATCCATTAAATTCAATAAATTATCATATATATTCAACATAATCAATAATTATATTATGAAAAATTGGATATAATTTCTAGTTAGATGTTAAATGTTGTTTGTTATCTTTTATTAAGCCAAAGAAATATTATATAATTTTTTAATCGTTTTGTATACATTATTTTATTATGAGTGATAAAATATGTTCATTAAAGACAAATGTAAATATTATCCATTTTTTCTTCCTCTCACTTGAAAAATTCACTACCTTCTGTTTTATTTACCATTGAATCCGATAAAATACCGCACTCCTTCCAATAATCGAATTAAAAAACTTGTTTTTCCACTTCAAATTCAAACTTTTATCGTAAACATTCCATGTTCAACTAATTTTCATAAAATAATTCTCTTTTGATTATTTTGAGTTATCGAAAAGTAAATGCTTTTTAATTTTAAAATCTATTACATTAACAAAAATATTATGTTTCGAATTATGATGATTCCATGTGCTCCACCATTTGTTTTCATATTTTTCAGGTTGATTTTCATTTTGTTTCTTTTCGATCTGATTACATGTAACACGATTTTATTGTGGCAAATAAAAGAATAATTATGTAATATTTATTTATTTATATATATACAACATATATTATAAAAACAAATAATGATTCTCATGAACCAATAATAACTTTTTTTTTTGTTGAAAAACAAAACCTACATACAATATTCACAACAAATATGCCGGTTAAACGTATACACGTATTCCGGAAGTTTCATATCTTTGGAACTTTTAATCTCCAAGGAAAATCTTTTTTTATTTACATTCCATCAATATAATTTAAAGTGTTAATTTTATTCCTAAATAAAAAAAAAATCATGGAGCAAAAATCAAAGTGTAATCAATGTAATCGAGAAGAAATTATTAAAGAGAATTATAAAATTTGTAAAATTTGTTATCAAACAAATATACTAAATAAACAAAGTGGAAACGAAGTTATCGATGAATTTATTAAGCATAAACAACACATTTCACGTAAAGACAGGAGAATGGCATTTGTTCCTTATGAACAATTCAAAGATGTAGCGTATGTTGCCGAGGGAGGTTTTAGTAAAATTTATAAAGCTACTTGGGTTGAAGGTCCAATTGTTCTTTGGAATGATAAAATGCAACAATATTATCGTAAACCTGAGTGGAAAATCGCTCTCAAGCAACTTCAAGATTCTAAAGATATTACTTTTAAGGAGTTAAACGAGGTATCTAAACATTTTTTCTAAATTTCAATTATTGTATATTCAGTTTCTCGGTAGCAAAATAATTTCTTTATTTCTTTTTTTTTTTCAGCTCGAAATATTCTTTTTAATATGTAATAAAAAATCACAGTTCATTAATGCTTATTATGGAATCACACGAGACCCGATTACAGGAGATTTTATGATAATTATGAATTATTGTCATTTGGGTGATTTAACGCAATATATGAAGGATTTTTATAATATTAGCTGGTCAAAAAAGTTGAAACAATTGTTTAAATTAATATGCGGTCTTAGAAATATTCATGACGTAGATATCATCCACAAAGATTTTCATAGTGGAAACGTCTTGATAATGAATCATTTCAGTGCCTGCATAGGTGATTTAGGTATTAGTAAATCGGCAACCGAAACGTCGGATAACAATGAAATTTATGGCATCATTCCTTATATGGCTCCTGAGATCTTTAAAGGCGGACAGTATACCACGTCTTCGGATATTTATAGTTTTGGTATGATTATGTGGGAGTTAATGGTGGGTAGAAGGCCTTTTTGGGATCAACCTCATGATACAGATCTCATTATTAAAATCTGCGATGGCGTTCGCCCTCCGATAATTACGGATGCACCTATAGGTTACATCGAATTACTAAAAAAATGTTGGGATCCTGACCCAAATAAAAGACCGAAATCCACTGATGTCCGTTATGAACTTCATATGATAAGAAAAGTTGAATCGAAAAATCCCACCACTATTATAGAATCATCAAACATTGGACCTATAATAACAATCAATCCGAGTGCGATTTATAAAAGTAGACCTTTAAGTGGTTTGATAAGTTCTGAGGAATCAACAAGGAGTCTAATTGGCACTCAGAATATCACCTTTAATAGTAAGTTTTATTTGATCATATTGATCTTTTTTTTTTTGAGATGATTGTTATTGATAAATCTGTATCTTTTTAGAAGATAAAAGAAATAGTTTGATCGGAGACAGTAGTAATGGTATTTATGCCTTTATATTTATATCTCTCTAATGTATTTATTTATAAATTGATAATTGATATATTGATTCTTTTTTATTTTAAATGATTTATTTATTTGCAAAAAAATAATTTAATTTAATCAATCAATTTATAATTTATAGATTATTTGTCAAAAGAATATGAAATGGATATTGATTAATGTAGAGATGACAGTCGTATTAAAATTGATATTTGGTTTTATTTATAATGGTTTACTTTGAATTATTTTATATAGAAAATCGAAAACCTGCGTCATGTGATATATCTAAACCATAATTTATTATTTTTATCACGAAAAAAAAAGCAAACTGATAAAGCGAAAAAAAATTATCACGAACTCATATCGTGCCCCTTTTTTCCTTCGTTTCTCAAATAAAATCAACATCCGTCGTTATTTATAGATGGATATATTATAAATCAAATATCATAAGTACAGTAATTAAGTAAATTCCTTGGCCAAAGATCAGGTAAAATATTCGTGCGAATTGGCTCGTCCTTTTTTTTTTTTTTTTATCGTGAATAGTAAATTTAAAAATTCAAAACAACAAGAAAAGTTTCAAAGATATTTGGGATTACTGTATACAAGATAAATAATAACCAAGACCATTTATTATTACAATAATTAATCAATATAAATGTCATAGTAGCCAATAAACAGTTAAAAAGAATAAACGAATAGGTTTTAATCTAAATTATCATTCGTGGATGATTTTTGTTCTTTGGGGGTTTCGAGATCATCATCCTTTTGCTTTTTAGTTTTATGAAGGAGCATGGATATGTCGATTTCATCATCATCCTCTGATGCTTTTCTCTTTCTCCTTTCAATATTTAATTTGGGGATCGATAGAGAAGGTCGATCATTATTATTATCCGAAGGTATAGATACGATCGAAGGTTTTGAGGTCTCATCAGTCTTGATCTCGCCATTCCCATTCTCTTCCGTACCCTTCTCGTTTCTCTCGGTGGGGGGATTAATTGAAGGAACGCCGTCATCATGGTCAACAACCTTTCCATTTTTACAACCATTTGAATGATTACTGATCAAGGAAATCGACTGAGGTGTACTTATTTGCCACAAGAATTCTAACTTTTCCCATTCTTTCATATCTTCAATGTCTTCTTCCCCTTCATCTGTAAAATCATCTTCCCAACCCCCATTTACCAAATCATCAAGATCATCTTCATCATCTGGTAGTGATGATTGTGTATTGTGTACCTTTTCATCATTGGTTACTTGAGATGATGGTGGAGTAATTAAATTTGAAGTGATGGCGGAAGCGGTTAAGATTTGTGATTTGTTTGCCGACATAATCAGTTAGGTTCTCACAACTATGAGAAAAAATGAAACGTGTAATTTAATAAACGATTTTTTTTTCAGATTTTTATTTTAGTGAAATAGGAAAAAACGAAATAGCAAATAATTAAATCTCCTTTTATATGCACAGTTTTTCACATGAAATTCATTCAATTCCAAACTAAGATATAATTAAAAAGTGCATTACCAATTTGGATGATAATATTAAAATGAATAATATATATTTTTTTGTTTTTTTATTGAAGTTGAAACTCGAAAAAAAATTCTCACAACGGAGCCAATTTTAATCACAATGATATAATTAGGGACAGAGTTGAAAAAATCGAACTATAAAGAATTTTATTCAACCTAATTTCGTATTTAGTCAAGCATGTAATGATGGGCATGGTTTTCCTTTATTTGCCTTCCATAATTGGTTTATAAATTGTGTTTGTTAGGATTGTTCCCGATGTCTTTACTGGTTAACATTGGATTAGATCATCGTGTTTTTAACCTTATCGAGAAATTTCAATATCAAAAAAAAAATTTTTTGAGTTATTGTTGGTATTTTATCGATAGATTATTTCATGCATGAATGATTTTTTTGATTTGTATGACAAAGTAAAACAAAACCTACATAAATTTCTCGTTTTTTTACTCGATATGATTACAATTTGTTTGATCCAGGGATTTTTTGATAATTTTTCACTTACATAAAACATTCCCTAACAACTATTGGCAATACCATTTATTATTTCGTGTTTTATATTAATCATTTTTTACTATTAATGATTTAATCGTTCTGCCGCGGAAATATGAAAGCAAAACATGACGACGCTGCAAAGTTTATTGGTTGAACAAATTAAACGAATTAGTTTTTCTTTTTTTATTTAAAAGGATTATACGGCGGTAACACACTGACTCTGCACGAATCGGAAATAGTGTTCCATTATTTCACACTCTTTGAATTTTCGGTCGGTGAAATATCTGGAATGATGTCATGCTTGTAATTGGACTAGCGATAAATACTCGGAAGATACTGTATCTTTAAATCATACGATCATCACGTGATTCTAATGAGTTCTTCATAACAGTCGAGAGTTATCTGAACATCAAGATTCATCAATAAATATACGACAAATATATTTTAATTTACCTTCAACTTGAAGTCCCGTAAAATTTGTAATATTTCTTCGTTTTGAACGATGAGAAACATTAGAATATAACATTCTAGAGTGTTGTAAAAATTGTTGCATCAACCTTATTATTCCTGAACGGAATTTTTTATTTTATTACTTATTCTTTTGCGGAAGGTCTTTTTTTTGGATTAGCATCGAGACATTGGTTAATTATATCAACATAACATTTCGGTGTTCCTTTAGATACTATTGGGCGTAGTCCATTACAAATTGCAATTGCTAATGCAAGTGAATAATGATTTTTCTGGTCTTCATAAGCAATCGTTCGGGTTGATATTTCTACCGCAATAATACTGAAACTATATGGGTGATGTGCTATTAAAATTGAGGTACGGATCATACTATGTCTCGTACCTCAATTTTTAATAGCACACCACCAATATATATCGAAGTAGTGTAAGGTTTTTATTTAATATTTCAGTGTCCATATATTGAGGTACTTCACTTACATTTGAATTTGACTTATCGGATACAGATCGTGCAAGACCCAAATCTGTAATTTTCGAATTTTTATTCGAATTTTCATTAAAAATAAGCACATTCCCACTATGTAAATCCCCACGAACATAATTTCATTCATGAATTTTCTTTAAATTTTTTGCAATGCCATGTAAAATTTCTAATTTATTCCTCCACTTTAAATTATATTGATGATTTTTAGCATAGTATTTTAGGCTACCATTTTTCGCATATTCCAACATTAGCATATATTCTTCCGTTCTCGGATCGTGCCTTTGAAATTCGGGATGTATTTTTATCTAAAGTAACAACCAAAATCTTATTAACAGGATTGAACAAAGTAAATTAATGTGAATATCTGAATCTTTTTAAACCTTAATAGGTTTAGTGCGGCACCTTCAAATTATGGAGATAATATTTTGCCATTATTAGATTTCCACTTGTATTTCCTTCTCTTAGAAATCGACCTGGATCACATTTATCCTAAGCTTCTCCAGTATTTGATGTTTTACAATCAGGACACATTCATATTGAAACCTTTTTCCTTTTACGATAAATCTTATTTTGGACAATTTTTCATTGAAATGTCATCCTGTGTTTATTCACTGATAAACTGACAAAACCTTTATATTTGGGGGGAATAATTCAATGGTTGTAACAAATTAATAATTTGAGTTATTTTGAATCTCAGAATTCAACCAAATATAGGATAGGCAATTACAATGGAATACTGTGCATACGAGATTAGGAAATTTGTAGCTAATGTTGTCCTTTTTTTGGAAGATTAAAGTATGGTTCTCGTTTGATTTTTCTTTCCGAAAGAGATAAGTCCTCCCGATTAAATTTAACTCGGAATAGCAAGCACTATTGATCCATTATACCATCAATACCTTGTTTAATATTCTCACACGAGCTTCTGCTTTTAAATAAAAAAATTAAACTAAAAACATTACATTGTATGTGATAAATGAAACGAAAAAAAAAATTTTTTTAACCTTTTTACCAGGAATAAAATGGGAGCTTGTCAATAGAAAGGGAGGAAATCTAAAAAAAAAAAGTTTTTGAGTTAATGTTAAATCTGGACTTATTTTACTAAAAAAATCATTATTAGCATATGAAGTGAAATTTTAATTTTTTTTAGATTTCCTCCTTTTTCTATTGACAAGCTCCCAAATGTTGTTTTACACTTCAGGTATAATATTATCTATCATAATCAAATATACCCCAATTCGTTTATAAATTTTCTTTTCTGAAACATTTTATTCATGCATTGCAAAACGAATCATTCACCATTCATTAACAATTAAATTTAGAATCATTTTGATATTTTTGAATTAAACCTATTTTATTATTTTTACACAAGATAAAAAAAAAAATTTAATATACAAAGACTGACGATTTACCCGAAAAAAAATTTTATTTATCTTATTTATTATCAATATTAACAATATATACACATAATATAATGCCACCCCAAATTAGACGTTTGGAGTTCGCTGCTTTCAAGGTGCTGCGCAAGCGCTAAAAAATTCGAACTTTGCCAAACTTACTAAGGTCAAGAGGTAAACTTTAATACGGGTAGTCCAGAACACTAAGATTCATCAATTCTGAATCTGTTAAATCTAAATAAATAGATAAACTTAAATAAATGATAAAATTCAATTAATACAAGACAAATTTATTTTTAATTTACCTTCAACTTGAAATCCCGTAAAATTTGTAATATCTCTTCGCTTTGAACTATGAGAAACGTTAAAAGAATTACAGACAAACCATTGAAAACATTCTGGAGTGTGTGAGGTTGTTACATCAGCCTCATTAAATTCCTGAAAGGAAATATTTTGCCAACTATTTATTATATTACATAATTCTTTTGCGGAAGGTCTTTTTGCTGGATTAGCATCGAGACATTGGTTAACTTTATCAACATAACATTTTGGTGTTCCTTTAGCAACTATTGGACGTAGCCCATTACAAATTGCTAATGCAAGTGTTGCTAATGCAAGTGAAATATGACATTCGTTTTCATAAGAAATCGTTCGGGTTGTTATTTCTGTCATAATAATACCGAAACTATATATATCGCTTGCAGTAGTGTAAGGTTCTTTATTTAATATTTCAGGGGCCATATATTGAAGTACTCCACTTGCATTTAAATTTGATTTATCGTATGCAGATCGTGCAAGTCCTAAATCTGTGATTTTCGATTCTTCATTAAAAATAAGCACATTCCCACTATGTAAATCTCCATGAACATAATTTAATTCGTGAATTTTCTCTAAATTTTTTGCAATGCCATGTAAAAATTTTAACTTCTTTTCCCACTTTAAATCATAATGTTGATGTTTAATATAGTCTTTTAGGCTACCATTTTCCGCAAATTCCAAGACTAACATAAATTCTTCTGTTGTCGGATCTTTTGTTATTCCATAAAATTGTGTTAATGTATCATGTCTTTGAAATTCGTGATGTATTTTTATCTAAACATACAAAATTTTATTAACAGACTGAAATAAGTAAAATTAATTTTATATGTTTATTTACCTCATTAATAAGAATATCTGAAATATTATTTGAGTCTTTAATCTTTTTAAGTACAACCGTAATAGGGTCAGTACGACTTTTCTTTTCGTTTAGAACTTTTGGTGATCCGTCCAACCAAGTAGCAGAATAAATCCGTGCAAAACCACCTTCATCAATTTGTTTTACATCCTGGAATTTATCAAAAGAAATCCACTCCAAATTATGATGGTAATGTTTTGCCATATGCTGTAATTCATTTATCAACTTGTCCATTATTGGATTTCCGGTAGTATTTTTTTCTCTTAGAAATCGACCTGGATCACATTCACCGCACCAAGCTTCTCCGATATTTGATTTTTTACAATCAGGACATATTCCATATTGAAAATTTTGTTCCTTTATTATTATAGAAGATTTAGGATTACTATCAATTGGTTGTATGTATTTAAATTTATTAGGCTCTGGGTATAAAAAAAATCCAGAAAAAAATGTGAGTATGAAATTGCAATACTCAGGTTTCTAGAAATCTAATGTATTACAATTGTAACTCCATTAAACATAACAAAAAAAAAATGAATATACTTACGTTCATTAGTTCCGTTATTGGAAGAAGAAAAATCTTTCATTATACGATTAAAAAAAAAATGAAAATTTCTTATAATTTTTTATATTTTTTTTTTTCTCTCATATATTAATTGATCGACAATTATTTATTTGGTCGTTTTTTAAAATCCGTTTAAAATATTTCAATCGTGCGATATGAGATGATTGTAACTTATTTTGCAAATTTTTTTTTTGAGCGTCATCTTGATCATCTTGGTCATAAATATTTCTGCAATAATATTAAAGATTTTATACATCTAACACAATGAAAATGTTTTGTTTTGTATAATTTTCATTCATTGATATGATCTCTTTGCTATATTACCTTATCTGACAAATTTTGGGGCTCCCTAATTTCAATGGTGTGTGTAACAAATAAACATTTATTTGAAAATATGGATGGGCCAAAATATTTATTTAGCATGCGATACACAATGAGCGTTTAGGATTAGGCGAATCGTAGCCAAGATTAAAAGTTAAAAGTTTGTTCTCGTATGAATTTTTTTTGATAAGTACAGCGTTATCAATACTAGTTTACAAATTCTCACATGAACTCCTGCTTTTA
>CAMKVN010000183.1:0-36906 GCA_946474995.1 Funneliformis geosporum
GACATATTAAACACCACAGGAGGATTGCAAAGATATCGAAAATTACAAGTACTCCGATGTAATAAAATTCAGATAACCAGCTTACCAACTTTACCCGACTCCTTAACATTACTTGATTGCAGTAAGACTAAAATAACCAGCTTACCTTCTTTACCAAACTCCTTAACAATACTCCGATGTAGTTATACTCAAATAACCAGCTTACCAACTTTACCCAACTCCTTAACAAACCTCTATTGCCATAATACTCAAATAACCAGCTTACCAGCCTTACCCAACTCTTTAAAAACCCTCTGGTGTCGGAATACACAAATAAATAGTTTGCCAAATTTACCCAATTCCTTAACGGACATCGATCCAAAATCTTTGAAAACTTAATAGTTGTGAGAATCAATAAAAATTTTTTCTTATAAATGTTTCAAACATTAAAGCATTTAATATTAGATTATTATGTCATTTCTACGTATTAAAAAAAAATTAGTTCATATAAAAATCAGTATTAAAATTTCATTTCTTAAATTTTATTTTCGTATGTAAAATTTTGTATATAATAACTGACATTCCGATATATTTTCACAATGATTTATTTTTATTTTTTCTTAAAATATATATATATATATATATATATATAATAGTAACTTTACATTTTCAAATAAAATAAATATCTTTATAGTTTTCATTATCCACTAATTTATTTGCAGCTTTCGTGTATTATCGACTGAAATCAATAAAATCAAAAATGAAATAAACGATTTTCTACATTGATTTATATTAACAACCTCTCAAATGTTTAAGAAATCATCTCTTCTCTTGGGAATACAGTAAATAACCTACCAAACGGTATGTATATAACTCCTGTAAGCAATATCACCATGACTTCACTTTAATCTCTCTTGGTGCATTTGTTTGTGATAAGCCTTAGACGTCATGTCAAAATGAAAGTCTAATAACAGTTCTATGCTACGTTAAAATTTAAAATAGGTTTCATTTTGCATTTTCTATTAAAAGAAATATTTGTCATAAAAATTTAATTGTACACTAATTAAATAGAAAATTAGAGAATAGCAAATACTCTATGTAGATGTCATCTTAATAAATTTTATTAAAATTTATAAAATAATAACTCTAATGTTAAAATAGACTGGGCACAATTCCAAATCTTCACGTCTTTACGACCACATCTTACAGGGACCTTTAACTACTAATCCTACATGATTCAAAATAAGAAATTAATTAACAAATTCAAGATAAATCATCAATTTCAAATGTAGAGTAGGTATCAATGACTTTACGTGACTCCATGAAATAAGTAATAGATCGATCCCTATGATATCAGATTGAGCAGGCGGTAAATATATTTCTTGGATCTCACGATAAAAATGATTTCATAATAAATATATCATGTGCTACTGAAATTAAACTCATTGTTTATCAATATTTTTTAAAAAAAATTCTCATTTCTCTAAAATTTACCAATTTAATACTACACGTTATCTTCTAAATAATCCATATTTAAAACCCATATTGAAATAGAACATTTTATCAAAAAATAATTTAGTGCTGAAAATACAAATAAACAACGAAAATGGCTTGAACCCTTTTGAACTGCTGCATCTATATTTAAGGCAATGCGAATTTTCATTTTTTGTCATTAAATTCTTTCGCAAATTGATTTTTATAAAAACCTTTATATTTGGCTTACAAAAGCTTGTGAAAATTATTATCACCCGATATAACTTAAACTTTTATGTTTTTTGTAGTTTTTAAAAGGTTTCATATTGTTATCTCAAATTTTTTCATTGCTATTTAGTTTTCTTTATGAAATAAAGTTTTATGCTTGTAGGCATTAATCTTTATTGCTTCATCTCATATTTGTTTTAAATGGCAAATATTTTTTGAAAGTTTTAGTTAAGACAGCAATGGAAATATTTCTCATAAAGTATGCAAACACTTTAAATTATACTTCTGTAGAATCTAAGGAATAATTTGTTATCTCGCATTAAAAATCTGGTAATAAAAACAAATAGAATTTTTGGGGGACAAAAGATTCATACTTTAAAAAATTCTCCACAAGTAGAATGTTCAGAGGGTACAAGTGAAGATGTTATACCAGAAGAAGATTAAGCTTCTGATTAAGAATATTTCTATTACGTCTTTTTGAAACATGTACTTTTAACGCCACCCTCAGTATTGAACGAACTTATAAGTTTCTTAAGCATTTATTTATTTTTACATAAATCAATCCAGGAGTAAGCATTTATTTATTTTTACATAAATCAATCCAGGAGAAATAATCATGAAAGTCTACCTTTTTGATAAATAGTGAATTTTAGAAAATTCTACCGAATATGAATGGAGAAACGATACAATCTCTAAAGGTATGTATTTACTTTTGTATAATTATAATTTCTACACTACTTTTTAGTTGGATCTAACTGATTCTCTTCTTTTCGATCAAAGAATCTCCTACACGAAATGTATAATAAATTGATAGGACTTAGTTTCCATTTTTTATTGCCATCAAAATACTCCAAAAGCGACTTCATTAGATAAACTTATTCCCAAATAAAGGAAAAGGTGAAAGAGTGGTGAAACAAACTCTTACCTTATATTTACATTTACTTAGCAGGCCGGCTTCTTTTTTCATGTTTTTCATGTATTACTTTACAAAAATAATATAATAAAGCTCTTTATTGAATTTTGAATCGAATTTATAGCTTTAACTAACTACGTTATTATATGTTTGTAAATCAAAAAAAATATTGAGAAAATTCACTTTAACATCTTCATTACAGCAAATATATACTATAAAATTTATTTGATGTAAGTCATTGCATCGTAATATATGTCATTCCAGTACCAAGAATTATACATTGCTTAATTCGTATTCTCAATGAGAAATATTTGGCCATTTAGCGTCATTATGTATCTGAGCATATTACTCAATTATTAATAAATGGTTATACGTTATTATAGCTATACTGTATATCTGCTTTATAAAATTGAAAATCAATGTTCACGTTGTATTTTACCAAAAACATAGAAGATCAGTATAACAGGATCCCGAAAAATACTAAAGTAGGTAAGGTTCAGCTAAAAAAATTTACTATTAACTGACGCATTTTTTCAGGATTGGAATTATGATAATTCCAGCCAGTTACTATAAAAGGAATGAACATCTTGCCAAAATTATCAAAAATTATCTAAAAAAGGAAAATTTACATGATTATTTTGGTTGTTTCGACTAGGGCTTTTTATCGAATCGAGTAAGATCGATGATTAATTGTTTCAATCAATTTTCGATTGCAGAATATTGCCATCGATCAAAATTGGACTAACTTTAATTGATTTTTAATCGATTAAATTTCTATGAAATGATAAATGAATATGAATAATGACAAATCCATAAATGGTCAAATTAACAGGTAATTATGCATAGTGTTCGAATCGACTCGGTTCATTTGACCCGACTCGAGAAAAATTCGAGTCGGGACTATCATTTTATGTCACGAGTCCCAAGTTCTTAAAACCCGTCCTCGATTTTGCTTGACCCGGGGTACCCGAATGATCAGGTGATGCTATTAAATGATATGTGATATGAGTGAAACTATCTACCTTACCTTATAATACAGCTTCTCTTGGAAATCGAAAATAATTGCGAAGCGAACTTTTTGCCAAAGCGCTTTTGAAGAGAAACTTCTTCCACCTGAATATAAAGTTCAAAAAACACACCGAGAGTTAGTTAACTACTCGTATCTTTTTTAAATAGAGTATAATTTGGTATATTATAGGTTGAGTATTATCAAAAATACTAGTGGACATAAAACGCGTGACTCCGCAATATTGGTGATTCAAATACAACAAAATTATGTCGTTATTTAGAGCGCAATAATCCAAATAGAATAATATTATTTTAGTAAACAACGAGTGTCCCTCCCTGTTGAATGATTTTAGACTTAAAACCGATTAAATTGCGCATTTTTGTGTTCGAATTCCTGGAGTCAATAAATATATTTAAAAAATCTAAATTTGAATTAATGCACAACCAAAGAACTTTAAAAATAATAAACTTTCAAATTTAATACATATTTTTCATTATATACACATAAATAAATTTTTTTTTTTACTTTCGGTATTAATATTACCTTAAAATACGAGTTAAACAATAATCGGGTCGGGTCGAACAATAATCAGGTCGAGTCGAATTTGGGCCCTTTAAATATTAACGGGTTCGAGTTCGAGTTTACTTCAATCCCGATCCTTACGGAGCACTACACTGGCATGTAGTATTTGATTATCACAAGTTAATTTCACGGGTCGATTATTAAAATAAATAGAAATAATATTGTAATAATCAACTGTAAATATGAATTATTTTTTGAAAATAAAAAAGCTAAATAAATACTATTCTTTGCTCTCTAATACCAACGTCAAACTTTACCAAGGTTTAGTAGCGTCTCTAGCAGAATACCAAAGAAATTATATTATTCCAAAGTACCTAGCAAACTGTACCTGATTATAAAGTCTATGCGCAAATAGTTACAAAGTCCATAGATTAAAGAATTCGAGGATACAGAAATAGAAATTAATTACGATCTCTGTTTATTGGTTCACACAAAGTCACAGTCATTTATTTCAATTACAATCTGCACTTTATCATTTTCAATTTGCATATCTTCAAATGTTCATTTATCAAATGCTATCACATATCGTTCCAATTCATTAATTTCAATAAGGTTTGTTAATTCTTAATTTACAGTTAAAGGTTTGAAATTCTTAAACAACTTCAATTTATTTTTTTGTATCATCGATTTCAATATTTCAGTCGCTGCTTGGTAATTCTGCTCCATCAGAATAAGATTTTTAATCCCAGGAATCGCTTTTATTATGTCAAACGGTCGGTTCTTATTTAGAGTATTTGTAGGAAACAATTTAAGAGAGCATTATAAATATAGTTACAAGTTTATATCTTTAAGTTAACTTACTCTTATGCATATGAACAGCCTTCACCTTAGCAATTATGTGCTGGAACGGTGTTTTCTTATCTAGTCATATCTCATCATTTGAATACTCAATCATTTATTTTATTTAAAAGTAATCATAATAGTAAAAGGTAGAAATTTTTGAATTTTGAAAAAGTTGGAGAAAAAGAACTAAAAAGTTTGCATATCAAATAGAAACTTTTTTGATCTTAATGTTTTATAAACATCAACGACCTTTTAATGATTAGTACTGAGATCGAATAAGATCTCGATCGGTCCGGTAATTTCTTTTTATACAAATATTTATGAAATTTTTATTTATAGTTACACCGATCATTCATATGACCTTTGGCTTAGAAATTAATAAAACGTTGCATGATCTACCGAGTGCATTTTTTTTTTCCTCAAAAAATTTTCAATTTTAAAAAAAAATTATCATGCAAGCTGCCAATAATTCAAATGAGTGGATTGAAGAATATATGTCAAGCAAAGATATCAAATTCTACGAGTACATACATTTTAGTAATTTTCAAGAGATTGGTACAGGCGGCTTTGGAAAAGTCTATCGTGCTAATTGGAAAAGTTCAAAGCAATACCTCGCGTTAAAATCATTCCATAACTTTAACAATGCCACTGTTAAAGAACTTGTTCGTGAGGTAATTACAAAATGCAATATTGTATTTCAGTCTATTTAGTGTAAAATTACTATATATCAAACTAAAATTTATATTCGTAATAATTTAGCTTGAACTTCAACGGGAAGTTGATTTTCATTGTAATATCATCCGTTTTTTTGGGATTACAGCATCAAATCAAGGTATTAATCCTAAATAATTAGGTTATTATATATATAGACTCTTACATTTATTTTTAACACATTATATTATTATAAAACTTAAAAAAAATTAGAAAACCAAAATGATCAATTGAAAAAATATTGGTTAGTAATGGAATATGCTGATGGAGGCACACTTGGAAGTTATTTGAAGGATAATCTTTCATGGGAAGATAAATATAGCTTGGCATTCCAGTTAGCTTGTGCCGTATCGTGTTTACACGACGAAGGAATTGTACACCGAGATTTGGTAAACTTACATAATATATTTGTCATTTTGCTTATTTTTAATCTTGCTGTTAGATATTTTTTATATACTACTACTATAATAGCATTCCGGAAATATATTAATTCATCAAGGAGTTATTAAAATAGCAGATTTTGGTTTATCGAAAAGAATTGAAGCAGCTTCTAATCAGTCAAAAGTATTTGGTGTAATTCCATATATTGACCCAATAAGATTTGGTAGACGGAGAGAAAGGTACAATAAATCACAACAATCTACGCTGAATGAAAAAGGTGACGTTTATAGTATTGGCGTGCTGTTATGGGAGATATCGAGTGGTCGACCTCCTTTTTATGTTGAAGGGGAACCATACGATCTTGATTTAGCTATTGAGATTTCCCAAGGTCTCAGAGAGATTATCATTCCGGGTACGCCTAAAGATTATGTAAAAATTTATACAGGTAAATAATTATTATAATTTAAATTTTAAATATCATGTTTTCAATAATTAAATAGTTTGTATGATATGAATTTAGAGTGCTGGGATGGTGAACCAGACAATCGTCCGTCTATGAACAAAGTAGTAGATGAATTGAATGCAATCATTACAAAAACAAGTATAATAGAAAATGATCAAATAAATAATGAAGAATCAAACCTTCAATTGTCAGAGCAAGTTAATAGTTCCAGTATTAGTGATTCATTACATGGGGAATTATCACAAATAATGCAAAATTTCAATCAGGTTAATGTGAAAGAATTAGAATCGAATAATGAAACTTCTGACATTATATACGAAGATAACCTTCAATTGTCAGAACAATCTCCTTATTCTAGTTTTAATAATTCATTACATGGGAATTTATCTCAAACGATTCGAAATTTTAATCAAATGGATGTAGAAGAATTAAATTATAATTGTGAAACATCATTCATCATTTACAATGATACTATTGATAGCTTAACCATTACGGACTTTAATAAGGATGACATATTAAACGCTTTAGGAGGATTGCAAAAATATCGAAAATTACAAATACTCTATTGTAATAATATTCAGATAACCAGCTTAACGATATTACCCAACTCCTTAACGGAACTCTATTGCTATAAAACTCTATTAACCAGCTTACCAACATTACCAAACTCTTTAAAGGAACTTAATTGCTCCAACACTTTGATAACCAGCCTACCAACTTTACCAAACACCTTGACGAAACTCAATTGCGAAAATACTAAACTAATAAGTTTACCAACTTTACCTAGCTCTTTAACAATATTAATATGCTATATTACTAAAATAACAAGCCTACCAACTTTACCCGACTCCTTAACGAATCTCATTTGTAGTAATACTCAGATAACAAATCTACCAACTTTGCCCAATTCCTTAACGGTACTTGGTTGTAGTAATACAAAAATTACTAGCTTACCAACTTTACCAAATTCCTTAAGAGTATTAAGTTGTAATATCACTCGAATAAGCAGATTTCCAACTTTACCAAACACCTTAATGGAACTCAATTGTAGTAAAACTCAAATAACCAGCTTACCAACTATACCAAACTCTTTAACGGAGCTTGATTGCTCTGATACTCAAATATCAAGCTTACCAACTTTACCTAACTCCTTAACGGAACTCAATTGTAGTAAAACTCAAATAAATAGCTTACAAACTTTACCAAACTCCTTAACGAAACTCTATTGCTATGAAACTCAAATAAATAGCTTACCAATTTTACCCAATTCTTTTGAAACACTCTGGTGTTTTGATACACAAATAAGAAATTTGCCAAATTTACCCAATTCCTTAACAGATGTTAGACCAGAATCTTTAAAATGCTCAAATTACTATTTTACTTAGCTTCAAAATTATTCTGTTATAATCAATGAGAGCAATTTAAAGCTCTAAAGTTAATTTGCTCCTTTTTAAGTAAGCACATATCTTTGACAATATTTTGCCACTATTACATTCATTGACTTACTATTTATTTTAATTATACTATATGTTAAAATACTTTTCTCTTTGTTATTTTATAAATTATTTAGCAACGTTTATATTCTTTATTATTAATTATAATATAATTAAATTATTATTTATTTAATTAAAGAATTTATATATTCATTACAATAATATGTGAAATGTTTTAGGAAGGTTCTAATTTTGTTATGAAATATTCGGAATGTGGTTTTTAGTAATAATCCCATATCTTTTCAGTTTAAATATTTTATATATTTAATATTTAAATTTTTTTTATTTACAATATTATATATGACATTTTACACATTTTATTTTTAAAACAACTATTTATAACTAATTTATCAATAAAGAATAATATTAATACTTTTTACTTATTATTATGTCATTATTATACCTATTCAAAACAAAAAATTACATAAAGCTATTTAAAGAAGATTAGACTATTTCAATTATTAATTCCTTATCATAATCAAAAAAATTTGTTTTGCGTGTATTTAGCCCAAAGCAGATATATTTTTAGATTATAATATTTTACTAAATTATACAGAATCTGTAAATTGAATGAAATTTGATCTTATAATTCTGATTAATATTAATATTTGAATTTTTTATTCTAATTATGGGCCAATGACCTCGCTATTTGTCTATGGATTAAAGCGAGTCAACAGATAATAAAAAATCAGATTATGATTTCTATTATAAATATGTATGTAGTATTTCAAAAATGATGCACATCCAGTTGTAAAAAAAAAAAAAAATAAGATAAATATAATTGATCAAATACATTTTTTTAACTTTAATTTTTATCATCATCGTAATTAGTAATTGGATCGTAGAGTCCACAATATGGTCGATAAACAAGTGGCAATTTAGTGTATCGATGGATCCAAATCACCGCAGACCGTGAAAAAAAATAAGGTCAACACGATTATTTAGTATTCAAAAAAATTTTAAGTCAAACTAAATTGCTTTTGTTGGTGTGTTTAGACAAATGCTCCGCAAAAAAATGTAACTGTATTTTATAAGAATTTCAAAATTAGAAACTACTTTGCATATTCTTTATACCTTCGTAGCATTTTCCATGGACATAGATAAAATCGGAGTCCTTGACTAAAAGCTCTGTCATAAGAAATGAATAGTTCAGAAAGTTTTGAAAACCTAAATACTCCAAATAATGACCCAACTCTCTGATTTGAGTTAGTCATCGTGATCTTTGTTGAAATTTGGGTATTAAAGCGTAGTTGTTTTAATGAGAATCAGACAGGATATTATCGGGATAGAACTTCTAGACATAATTCCAACTATATAAGATTGGCTGATCACAAATATTTGTTTTCGCACTTTCTTTTACGGCTTAACAGCAAAAAATTCAATAAAATAAATAACTAAAACATTTAGTTCTCTGTATAATGTTGTTTCTTTGTTAATGATAATTAACGTTAAATAAGTAAATTAACAATTTTGCCTACAATATTCAAATCAAGAATTTAATTTATTTTTTTATTATTATTTTAATTGATTAATTAACGATAAAATAAAAAGAATACCGACCTTTCATGATGTTCTTAACTATGTATTTCCACGACAAAGAATAAGAATTTTCTTGGTCTTCTAATTGTTAATCAGATATGGTTCAGAAAAAAAATAATTAAAATCTTTTTTAGTTTACCTCCTGATTATTTGTAAAAATAGGGATCTCAACAATTTCTCTAATTGAAGAAGCGTTACAAATGTTGCCATAACTCATAACACTAATTAATGCAATGGTAACGTCTACTAACGTAGTAATTTTTGACAAAATCTTGCGAGACTAGTTGAGCATTCCTTTTTCGTCAAATTTTTCAAGCAGATTATGTAAATTTATTATTACTAATAAACTAAACTGTTATTTTCTGTTAAATAATTTAATGATCTATTTAATATATACAAGAGTTAACTTGATTTTTCAACACAAAATCTATTTACGTCGGTTATCTTCCAACGTTACACAAAGAATTGTAATATTTTTTTCAATGATAATTTATTTATATTACAGTATTCAAAAAGGACTTTTTAAACCTTTTGTACCCTATTGAAGTTTTTGAAATCCTATTTAAATAAAAATCAATATGAAATCTTTACGAAATCCTAAGTTAACGCAGTAATTTGGCGTTTCTAACACGCACAATCAAAATAATAATAATAACCTGTTAAAATGTGACGTAAAAACTAAATAAATATTAAATAAAAAAGGTATTATGGCTCGTTAAAGAAGTTATCACTTAAAATAATTCTCAAAATGTTATTTTATGACAAATGATAATCGAAATGAATTTTCCTTAATTTCGTAATACGAGAAAGTTGTCATACAAGTAAACAAATAAAATACTATAATGGTAATTTTACAATGGTCAAGGGCGCTAAAGGTAGTTCAACATGTTTACATGCTGTATATGATACACAATCTATGAAACAACGTGGCACGGACGATACTATTTATATAATGAACGAAAATCTCAATGTTTCTCGTCTCGTTCTCAAAAATTTCTTTAAACTTATCAGATGATTTCTTATCGCTTGTCAGAGCTACCTTCAGACTGCCTAAAACTCTCTGAAACCAATAATTCTCATGATACTATCATAGAAATCAATGATCGATCATCCGGTGATATCAAGATTTTCGATGCACAATCGAGCGTGCTTTGCAGAAGATGCGAATACTTCAAGGTCGCTTTATCGGAAAAGTGGGCTAAAAAAGTTGATGATAAGTATATACTAAAATTAGACGTTTCATCCGAAGCCTTTGAAATCATATTAAGGTAAAGATCGTTTGTAAATTATTTCATTCTCTCTCTCACTTTTTTTTTAAAACTTTTTTCACTAATAAAAACTTTGGTGGTTTTGGAATTCTCAGAGGAATCTGTAGCGGAACGATCATTTTCAATAACCCAAGTACGAATATTTTGATGGAATTAATGCTTGCATCTGATATACTTCTCCTCCATGAATTTTTCAATTATTTAAGATCCAAATTAGATGAAAAAAGGAATAAAAACAAGGAATGGTGTGATGAAGATATTGTTTCAATATTAAAAATTTCTTATCGAATTCCATCCGCTCAAAACCTTTATTTATTCTGTCAAGATATCTTTGTAGAAAGACCGTTGATTTTATTTGAATCTCCGGAATTTTTATCGATTGATGAGGAACTATTGTTACATATTTTAAAGCTGGACGTGATTTGCTTGCCAGAGATAATGATCTTTAATAAACTAATAGAATGGGGTATTGCAAATACTCCCGATTCATCTCAGATCGAAGACTTGGGAGTTACTATAAAGAATGGAATGCAGCTGATTCGATTTTATAGCATGAGTTCAGAAGAAAGGGATTCAACTCTCAATTTTGAAAGCATATTGCCAACAAGAGAAGTTCAACTTCTAACTTCAATTCGCATGAATTCACCCGTTGAACCAGTGATTTTTAGTAGCAGATTTATCGGATTAATTATGACGTGGATTGACAGAAAAGATCTCAAGGAAGATCCATACGGCGGATTTTATAATCCATTTGAAATTAGACTCAAATTTCGTATGAACGATAGGACAAGTTTTTATCAAGAACATAATAATTACTACAATAAATCTTCAAACAGAATCTTACCAACAATGAAATGTCACCACGGACCTTCATTAATGATAATGAAACTTAAAACTTCAGGGAAGATAATTGGTGCCTACAATCCTATAGATTGGAAGGGAGATATATCAAAGAAGGCCAACGCTTGTACAACCGAAAGTTTTATCTTTAGTTGTGATGATAGGTATGGAACGAACCTTCGGTTGAGCAGAGTTCGTGATTTTGAACGAGCAATTTCTCTAAAGAAAGTGAAACCAAGTGGCGTATTATTAAATTTTGGCGAAGATTTAACATTTGAATATATGTATAAACGTGTCAGTTGTTATGTTAAAAACGAAATATACGATTCACCAATATTGGATGAGGGTAGGTATGAATTTGAAAGTTGGGAAATTTATAGAATCAGAAGAACAGACGGTGATCCACCAATGGTAATCAATGAAGAAATTAGACAACAAGCTCAACCTAGCATAAAATTTCCCATTGAAACAAAGATTATTGATAGCGATTTTTTTGGATTAATTGCGACATGGATCGACGAAAAAGATCCAGTGGAAGCTCGGTACACTGAGTCCAACATGCCATTCCAATTTACGCCTTTATTTCGTATGAACGATGAGACAACTTTTTATAACGAACACCAGAACTACTACAATAAAGATTCAGATGGAACCCTACCAACAATGAAATGTCACCACGGACCTTCACTGATGATAATGAAACTTAAGAACTCCGGAAAAATAATTGGGGCTTATAATCCACTAAATTGGAAAAAGGATTTTGAACTTGGTTATTATGAATCTACAAAAGAAAGTTTTATCTTTTCAAGCGATGATGTACATGGCATGGAGCAAATCATTTATTGAGTCGTGTTACAAAATATCATGAAGCAATTTGCGCGGAAAAGTTAACTACTAATACTTATTCAAAATTCGATGTCCCCAACGGTGGTGCTAAGGTTTGGCAATGGTTTAAGAATTAGTTATGGCAAGTACGATTCTATATTGTGTAGTGTTAGTCAAAATGATGTTTATGGGCAACCAGTCATAACAACCATAGGCGATTACAAGATTCAAGAATGGGAAATTTTTAGAGTCTCTAGGTTCGATAATCCGATTCCATATCGCATGTATTCACCTGTTACTCAATCATTAATTGACGACGAATTTGTAGCGTTGATTGCGTCATGGATTGATGGTAAAGATATGGAAGACCCATATACTGAATTTGACATGCCATTTGAATTTAAACTTTTATTTAGCATGAAAGAACGTTCAATTTCTGCTCACGATAAATATTATAATCAGTCAGCGTACAAACTATTACCCACGATGAAATGTCACCATGGTCCTTCACTAATGATGATGCGGATTGAAGGTTCTGGACAAATAATTGGTGCCTATAATCCTCTCAATTGGAAACGAGATGTACGAAATTGTAAGGAAAAATATGTTCACACGTCAGAAAGTTTTATTTTCTCAAGTAAAGATGAATATGGAACGGACCCTCGATTCAGTCGAGTTAAAGATTCTGATAAAGCAATTTCTCAAGTAAAAGTATATCCCAGCGGTATTCTGTTGAAATTTGGTGAGGATTTGGGTTTTATTTATGAACATGGAAATTTACATACCGATGAACCAGATTATGGATTTGAAGACGATGTTATATTTCCTTATGTCTTATGTTACGTCAAAGAAAATGGATTTTATGAACAACCAACTATTTTACCTGAAGGCAGGTATAGGATTGATCAATGGGAAGTATTTAGGGTAATTAGAACAGAAAACCCATTTACCAATTATTAGCAGTCTTATCTATATTACTAATTCAACGTAAAACAATATATCTAAAAAATTACCTTTTCTAAAATCCCCTTATTGAATTAGTTTTGTAACTAGTAATCAAGAAAATAAAAATAAAATAAAATAAAATAAAATGTTTATTTATTATTTAATTTATATAATATCTCAAAAGTTTAAAAGAAAAAAATAAATTGTTGGAAAAAGATAAAAACTGAATTCAAAACTATTTCTATATGAGTTATAGGAAAAAAAAATTTAAAAGTAGTGGATTAAATCTAAAATAGACAAAAATTAGAAAAAAATATCTTTGATATTTGTGAGTATATCTTTCGGGTTCGCGAAGATTTTTTTTTTATTTTTTTTTATTAAAATTATTTTAATATGGGGTCTTGAGCTGTGCTGTTGAAAGGTGAATTTTTTCCATTTCGCTTTATTTTTTTATAAAAAAAAAAAAAAAATAAAAAAAAAAATTATGAAATGAAAACACAGTGTGAGCGTCAGAGTCATTTTATTATTTTCTGCTTGAATTTAAAGATATGATTGATGTAGTCGAAAGTATCTGTCGATATAGGAGGTTTATTAGGTTTCAATATGTTCAATATGCACAAAGTTAAGTCATTCTTCATCATGAAATGTTAATATTTGATAGTATAAGTTGATCATGCTTAAGAATAAAAAATTATTTTTATTTTTATAAAAAATATTTCTCGTTTTCTCCTTTACACGTCTAAAAATAGTTACGGAATTTTTTTGTTTCACGATGTGATTTGTCAATTCAAACTTCATATGCGTGTTATAAATCTGTACTAGTCCAAGTTAAGCATGTAAATACTAGAAAACCGATATTTTATCTATATATAGAAAGTGTTTATAAAAATTTTCTCATAAAGAATTTCTTTAAAATATGTCGTCACAATTTTTTCCCAAATTAAGTCAAAATTTTATTGAAATATTAAATGATGATGTATAACAATCGAAGTTAGAGAAGACACAAACGTGAAAATCTACCGTGCGCATATGATTATATTATGTTACCGTTCTCCTTTTTTTCAACGAACTTTGACTTCCAATAAAAAAAATAAAGATTGCGACTTAACTCATCTCAAGTTACCAAATATTTTACCCGAAAACTTTCAAATTATTTTGAAGTAGGTCTAAAACCATGTTATTTTTATTTTTATATTTGAAATCGATTTAACCTTGGATATTTTATAATTTAGATATATTTATGGTGGAATCATTTCATTAGATGAATATGAAACCTCGGATATTTTTGAAGTTTTAGTAGCGGCTAATAATATTCTCCTTCAAGAGCTAGTTTAATTTTTACAAATTATTTAATTAATAACAAATCAGAAAGGATCAAACAAAATTTTGGGCAAACATATTCAAAAAGTTTTCAATCTATTTCTTTAACTGAACTTCAACAATTTTGCACAGAATTTGTAGTTAAATCACCTGATAAGGTATTCAAATCTCCTGACTTTACTTTTCTTTCTGAAAAGATTTTGATTACAATTATCAAGAGAGATGATTTACAAATGAAGGAGGTTGAAATATGGAACACATATTAAAATGAGGTCTTGAAAAAAATCACAGATCCCACAACTTGGTCAGATAATGATTTCGAAATTATGAAAAATACTTTACAACATCATTTACCCTTTATTAGATTTTTTAGTTTGTCATCTGAAGATTTCATTAAAAAAGTTCATCCATATAAAAAACTTTTAAAACATCAACTTTATGAAGACTTATTAAGTTCCTATTTGGATCCTAATAGCAAACAAAATGATAGTATTTTGCTTCCTAGATCTAGAAATATTGATGGAATACTTGATACAAAGATCGTAAATTTAAATATTGTTTCCTTCATTTCAAGATGGATTGATAGAGTAGATGTTCAAAGCAGATTCGCTCATATAAGAGAATTAGATTTGCCATACGAATTTAAATTGTTGTTAAGGGAAAGCCGAGATGGATTCACTCCTATGAAGTTTCATCAATTATGTTATGTGAATGTAAGCGTTGTACAGTTACATTCATTAAAGTAAAAGGGACAGAAGAAATTCTTGGAGGATATAATCTTTCATTATGGAAATTTTATGGTAGTGGATATAGTAAAGCCAGTGATAGTTTTATATTTTCTTTTGTGAGCAAGGAGAATTACAAAGATCCAATACTAAGCCATGTAAAGAATGTGAATCATGCATTATATTATAGCTCTTGTCATGGTCCCACGTTCAATAGTGATCTATGTTTATTATATAATGGAGTTGGTAATAAAGAAAATTATAATTCGAATTCTTGTTTTTTAAGAGCATATGAAAAGACGATAAGAGATACAAACGAGAGGTTTTCAATAGATTATGAAATATTTCAAATTTTGAAGAATGATATTTAATAATTCAAATGTAATTTTAAACACAAACTTAAAATACGTGTTTGTAATTTTTAATTAATTTTTTTTTAAACATCTTTAACTTTTTATTTCTAACAAAAAATATGATAAATGAAGCTTTAAAATTGTTTTTTATACTTAAAAAAAACACCGCTTTTGCCGATTTTGATTTTCAAAACTGGAAAATCAATCGTTTTCAGTTTGTTTCCGATTAAAAATCGATTTTTGCCGATTCGATTTTTTATTTTGATTTTGAAACGATTCTAATCCCTATTCTGTTTGGAGAATCAAGTTTTTGTTATATGCCATATGTTGATTATAAAAATCGAAGGAATTATAGTATGAACTCATAAGATTGTTCGTGGAGACGGAATGAACAGTCAAGGTTTAATGGAAGTATTTATAAAAGAACATGACTGTTTAATATCCAAAATATATTATGGCATAACATAGTTCTATAAGCGTAAAGGCTATTGCAATAAAAAGTTTATGGATGTAGGATTGGTTTATTCATTTGATTCTCAGAGTAATTCACGGACTAATTCTAATTTACCTGGTGACAATAATATTTTTTAGAAATTTAATAGTGTTATTCTAAATGACATTAACATTCTTAGATACAATAAAATTGTAGGAAGTTAACTAATTCGCCTTCTCCATGATGTTTTTATGATGCAACTTTCTTCTTAATTCATTACATTATTTATATAGACATGAAAATAGATTTTTATAACAGTTCCATGTTTCAATCTGTTATCAATAGCCTAAATATTTTATTTGTTATGCTGGTTTAGCTTTATCGTTGATTGAAAGAGTAATTTAATGAAGCATAAATTGTAAATAATTGAAAGTATTGCTTGACATTAGCAATAATGATGAAAATTATAGTCAGAAAAGTTTCGATCCAATAGTTCCAGTAATTCACCCTTTTCCAATAACTGAATTAAATTTGTGACCAAGACAATTATAGTTCCGTTTTCCAATAAACACTCCTGTTCTTTAAATGGGAAAAAGTTTTATATTAGACGTTAAGTTGTTAAGTTGTATTAAAATAGAAGCAATATTTCATAGTAGTATTAAATGAATTTTATTTGTCGAGGCTTAGACGCAATCGACTCAATTTAACCCAAGTTAGAATTATGTTATAGATTGTATTTTTAGCGTTAAATCCAAGTTTTTAATTACGTAAAAGCATCGCGTCGCAATGAAAATTCATTTTCTGTTAAAGTATTTTGCAAAAGATTAAAAAAATTTAAAAGTATTTATATCAATTTATTAAAAGAGAATTTATTATGAACGTTAATTAAGTTAATTAATTGATAAAAAGATTAATATTAATTGATGGAAGTGAATGTGACCTGCAAAATAAACGTAATAATTGTATTGTGAGGATAATTAAAGTATCAGAAATTAATAGGTTTTAGTTAGAAAAACAATTCTATTTAATCCAGTGGAAAATGTTCTTCAAGAAATTCATATTATTTATTTTCATAATAAATTACTTTTCAACATAATTTACGTAACATAAAGTTCACTTACTCTCGAACAATTAAAGCATCGGAGTTTACCCAATATTTTGAGGTCATATAGCTACTATATTCAGAAGTTCAAAATTCTGCTACAGAATATTCCTGCCGTTGCATATGGTTTGCTATCAAAATCACGTTATTCGCAACTAGATTTTATTAGCAAACGATCCAGATTTTTGAGATAGTAATAAAAATTCTTTGAAAAAGTTAATGCTTTGGAACAAACTTTTACATATATCATAAATAACAAATTATTTTGTATGATGAAGGATTTGAATTAAAATATCGTTATTATTAATCACAATAAAATTTATTTAATATGCAAAAACATAATTTATTAGGTCCAATGATATATTATAACTCATTGTTTATGGAAGTTAATGTAATCCTTAAATACATACGAAAAACCGTTTCTTTTTAGAGTAAATTTTATATAAATTGTCTTTGAAAGATTTTAAAAGTGATAAATTAAATAAATATTTGATTTAATAACTCTATTTAGTACCTAACCTTTATAATAATGCTGATGTATTACCAGGAATCCTCATAACTTCGTTTTCGTTCTGCTGTCTCTTTTTATACTTTTTATAACAAAAAATTCCGATAGTCATGATTACTGCAGTGCATAAAATTCCGCTTAATATACCGATGATTGCATTTAATTGACCTTTACCATCAGAATTTTTTGGAGAATCTGAAAACGTTGTTTTATCTGGAGAAGAAATAGGCGACCCTGGATTTGTAGCAGGTTCGACTTTGATTTCAGATTCAAATCTATTAACCCATGTATAATTATTAATGTCTAATAAGTAAATTTTTGAATTAACATTTTTAAAAGGTGATGAAGTAAGATTTCCTATAATTAAATAAACAAATTTTTAACAAAAATATTAAAAGTCTAAAATAAGATTAAATATTAATAATTATTTACCGAAAGCTAAAATCATATAATTTTCAATCAAATTTGCTGAATGAACTGTGAGCGATGGAACTTCACCAATATTTGATGAAACTGGTGGTGTAGTCCATTCAAATGGAGTTGTTTGAGTATTTAAAACTGCCAAGTTTGGAGATACTTTAGCTGTAAAAGAAACTGCAGTAATTTTTGAGCCGCCATAAATAATTATTCTTCCGTCAGGAGCTAATGAAAATTTATAATAAATCATCATACATTTAAAATTTAAGAAATCAATTTTTAAAAAAAAATTTAAAAAATATTACAGTAATATACCTAATACAGCCGAGTGTGAATGACGTGACTCAATTATAACGTTACTCTTTGCTTGCTAAATTACAAATTTAATTTATTATATTATTTCTTTTTTTTAAAAAAATATAAATAATGATATACTTACAATTATTGACCAAACGTTGAGTTTTGTATCATAAATGCTAATTTGATTAATATCCGCATCATGTAAAGAATCAGTTCTTTCACGCCCTCCAATATATACGATCCTACCATCTAATAATAATGTTGCGGTATAAGTATCTCGAGTTGTAGGTGCATTGACAACATTACCATACGACCACGTCAACTCCCTGGCATTTAACACCATCATATCTTTTATCAAGGTTGCCGCATCTCCAGTTGTTAGTCCTCCAAAAGCCAAGATATTTTCATTGTCAACAACAATAGCTTTAAAATTTCTACGTCTTACTGCTGGCTCTTCCCCTTTAATTATAGGCATAGCCCATTGGTCTGATTTTGGATTAAATACATAAACCTGCTGTGAACCGAGTTCATTTTCATCTTGAAGAGACGTCAATCCTCCAATTAGAAATATATTCGGGTTATTATCATTATTAATTACAGCTGCAGCTGCCCAACAACTTTCAAAACCTATGCCTGAATTTAGCGTAAGGTCGGTCCATGGCGGAAGCTCTGCATTAAATTTTTGAGATATATCAAGATAGAATACTTCATTTGTACAGGTTTTACCATTAAATCCACCAAAAAAATAAATTTTATTTCCAACAAGAACGGCGGAATGAGCATAACGTCCTACAGGAGTGAATGATTCAACCCTGAAGAGTAAACAACTTACTATGTAAACGAAACACAAGATAAGCGATTTATATGTCTTGCAAGTCATATTTAATTAATTAATTAAATTGCAAAAACGAAATTAAAAATCATTAGTTTTTTTGCATTAAATGCATAATGTCGTGAAAATGATGTGCATGTAAATTTGTTTGACAACAAACAAAATGATCCAATCCATATTTTTTTACAACATTAAAAAAAATATGCTGTGTCACCTGGATTGACTGCGTCTAAATTAATTTCTGCGGCAAATGACTATCATTTCTGGCAGATCTGAAAGAATAACTTTCCATTGCATAAGATAAGCCGCG
Organism: Funneliformis geosporum; assembly: GCA_946474995.1. NCBI lineage: Eukaryota > Fungi > Glomeromycota > Glomeromycetes > Glomerales > Glomeraceae > Funneliformis > Funneliformis geosporum. The sequence goes on from CAMKVN010000183.1 coordinate 19,733, forward strand.
ATTGATTGATAATTTTAGGAGGATCTGTGTTAAAGCCCAAAGAAGGAATTTTTGTTAAAAGAGGCGTTTCATCTTGTGTTTACAATAGGATTAGATTAGAATTATTTTCTTCTATTTAGGCCTATTACAGATGCATAATAGTTGAACCATTCCATTTTGTATCTATTAAAACTAGAAATTGCAGATAGTGGGACTTCGTCTCCACGCAACTTATCAACCTACCCCATTCATTGCAGTGCAATTTACAAGAAACTTTTAATTATAAAATGAAAAGAACAAATAATTACTTGAACGATGTATATAATTTGATTGTTTTATATAAAAAGAATAGTTTAATTAGATTAAATTAACGAAGAGTTGTGGTGGAGGTGGAGTGAAAATTATGTGGTAAATTGAGTCTTTGTATAACTTGATCTTAAATTTGAGGAAAGTCCTGAATACATCAGACTTCAGAAAAATATATGATTGAATGATTTTCGGTGATAATGATAATGGTGCACTGTAAATAGATGCTAGGTTTTTCACATTACTTCTTATAGCTTCCATTCTATCAATTAGGAGAAATTGATTTGATTAATCAACCAGGAGAAATGAAGTTTCTCAAGAAATATTCTGATTGCTTGATCAGGAGAAATTGAAGTTTCCCAAGAATTTGTACAAAATATAATTGTTCAATCAGAAGAGACTGGAATTTCCAAGAAAGTATTTACCCATTTGATTTCTCAATCAAATGATTGGCCTTCCAGGGGGAATTTAATATTACTTAACTGATAATAATATATTCATGAATTTAGGTACATGTTTATTAATTAGAAATTATAAAATTTTTTACTTACGCCTTACTTGTTTTTATTAGAGGATTTTGAATTCCTGAATTCCCTCCTCCAAATAATGTATATTTTCACTTCTCAATGATCATGATATATTTTTAGATGAAACGTTATCACATTATCACAATACAATTTATAATTTTCGAAATGTTGAAATACTTCATTTTTTTTATAAAACACGATGGAATAAGAACTCGCTTTTTCATTCATAAGGGCTTCTGAATCACTTAAAAAATTTTACTTTTAAATTCATTATATGGGTGGTATGCTATTAAAATTGAGGTACGAGACATAGTAAATCATATGATCTGTACCTCAATTTTAATAGCATACATACCACCCATATTATTATTTTTTTTTTTAATATATTAATGAATTTAATTTATTTAAGAATTTTTATGACTCGTAATGTATATTACTAATAAATTATTTATGCATTTAAATAAAATCAAATGGAAATTTGGTTCAAATATTATATTAAATACGTAATTCGTTCCAAAATTATATAAAAAAATGAAACAATTATCAAAATGTCTACAGTCATGATTTTTTTTTTAATTTTAATTTTTCTTTTTTTTTGCCATCTCTCGGCATAGTTGGATTTGTCATTTTGGGCGCCCATTAGTAAAAAAAAAAAAAAAAGGATCAGTTGAATACAGTCTAAACATAAGTGACCTACATTATGAGCCTTTCACGGAATTTCCGTGATTTAAGTTTATAAATTCCGTGAAAAAGAGGTCTTCACGGAATAAACATGGAAAACAAAACATGGATCAACTTTCTTTATAGTTATAAAAAAAATATATCGATTAATGTTTACTTTTACGATTTTAATTTAGGCTTATTATGTGTCCATTTTCAGGAAACCATAGTGTTTTAATACACCCTCAATTGTGCAGAAAGACCAAGCATGCATACCTCGATTACTTTCCAGCAAAATTCTTTTGAATTTTGAGTCTCGGAGGAATAATTGTAATAAGTTCCGGTTACCCATTCACTATCATTTAAAGTTTACTCTATTTAATCCTTGGGTCTACTCGATTGTTCACCTGTTATTTTTCAAACGTGAACTGTATTGTATGTGACTAATGGCTATCATTAAGAAAAAATTAATCGTTAAGTAATTCTTGCCTCCAAAAACAATAAGTCAATAAATGTATCTTTTAATTGAAAAAAAAATCGATTCTAATCTAAGCAAAAATAGAACGCAGGTACTTATCTTGAAAGCTTTCTCTCACGTTTAACATTTGAACATCTCCTTTTTTGAAACGTAAGTGAGACTTGGCTGGATCTATTTTTCCGGGAGAATAAATTTCAAACCGGTAATAATGTTTATTGCCTATTATAATTGATTATTATTGAACAAATTATAAATAGTTGCATAACTAAATAATAATTTTGTATATTCTTTCATATTAAATTATGAACCTTTTATTAAGTGTAATTATTATCTGTTCTGAATTTTCTTTAATATTCGATATTCGCTAACCGCAATTTACATTACATAATCTAGTGTTATCTGGATATACTATCTTTCAAGTCAATAAACAATTAATTAAATCTAACTTAGGCCGTCTTAAGAAAGATTTATGCATAGTGTAGGTAGTTATAACAATCAACGTTTAAGAAGATTGGATTGAAAGGGTGAAATAAAATTTTATTAATGTTTTTATAAGTCTTCTTGAAACATTACAATTCAAATATTGAAAACTGTAGCTAACTTTAAGAGAAACTATGTAAGTCGCCAGAACGATATGATATTGACACAAAAATTAAATACAGATTGAGATTTATGACCCGTGCAGATCAACGGATAGAATTTATCGAACTGATTGGCTTTTTCGCTTGATTTGTATCTTGGTTGTACTAGGACCCCGAACAATAATGAAATAGGTGAGAGGGGAATGCGTCGAAACAACCAAAATAATCGTAAATTTTTCCTTTATTAGATAATTTTTGATAATTTTAGCAAGATGTGTATTACCTTTTATAGTAACTGACTGGAATTATCATAATTCCGGTCCTGAAAAAATGCGTACAGTTAATAGTAAATTTTTTTTAGCTGAACCTTACCTACTTTAGTATTTTTCGGGGTCCTGTTGTACTGATCTTAAAGCATATATTACTCGGTAATAACTTACAACCATTTATTAATAATTGAGTAACATGCTCGGTTACATAATGACGTTAAATGGTCAAATATTTCTCATTGAGAATACGAATTAAGCAATGTACAATTCTTGGTAATAAATATGTTAAAACGAATTTTCACAATATTTTTTTTTAATTTACAAACCAATAATAACGTAGTTAGTTAAAGCTATAAATTCGATACAAATTCAATAAGGAGCTTTATTATATTATTTTTGTAAAGTAATACATGAAAAAAGAAGCCGGCCGGCTAAGTAAATGTAAATACAAGGTAAGTGAGTGTATGTTTCACCACTCTTCCATAACTAGCCACCTTTTCCTTTATTTGGGAATAAGTTTTTCTAATGAAGTCGTTTTTGGAGTATTTTGATGGCAATAAAAAATGGAAACTAAGTCCTATCAATTTATTATACATTCCGCGTAGGAAATTCTTTGATCGAAAAGAAGAGAATCGGTTAGATCCTACTAAAAAGTAAGTAGTGTAGAAATTATAATTATACAAAAGTAAATACATAGCTTTAGAGATTGTATCGTTTCTCCATTGATAATCGGTAGAATTTTCTAATATTCACTATTTATCGAAAAGGTAGACTTTCATGATTATTTCTCCTGGATTGATTTATGTAAAAATAAATAAATGCTTAAGAAACTTATAAGTTCGTTCGATATTGAGGATGGCGTTAAAAGTGCATGTTTTAAAAGACTTAATAGAAAGTATTCTTAATCAGAAGCTTAACCTTCTTCTGGTATAACTCCTGATATCATCTTCACTTGTCACCTCCGAAAATTCTACTTGTGGAGAATTTTTTAAAGTATGAATCTTTTGTCCCCAAAAAATTCTATTTGTTTTCATTACCAGATTTTTAATGCGAGATAACAAATTGTTGCTTAGTTTCTACAGAAGTATAATTTAAAGTGTTTGCATACATTATGAGAAATATTTCCATTGCTGTCTTAACTAAGACTTTCAAAAAGAATATTTGCCATCTAAAACAAATATGATGAGATGAAGCAATAAAGATTAATGCCTACAAGCATAAAACTTTATATCATAAAAAAAACTAAATAGCAATGAAAAAAATTTGAGATAACAACATGAAACCTTTTAAAGACTACAAAAAACATAAAGGTTCAAGTTATAAATAAATCAGCTACAGGTTCATTTTTATATTGGGTGATAATAATTTTCACAAGCTTTTTGTAAACCAAATAAAAGGATTTTATAAAATCAATTTGCGACAGAATTTAATGACAAAAAACGAAAATTCGCATTGCCTTAAATATAGATGCAGCAGTTCAAAAGGGTTCGTTGTTTATTTGTATTTTCAGCACTAAATTATTTTTTGACAAAATGTAATTGCTTTTTCTATTTCAATGGATTATTTAGAAGCTAACGGTTAGTATTAAATTGGTAAATTTTAGAGAAATGAGAATATTTTTTTTAAAAAATATTGATAAACAATGAGTTTAATTTCAGTAGCAAATGATATATTTATTATGAAATCATTTTTATCGTGAGATCCAAGAAATATAGTTATTTACCGCCCGCTCAATCTGATATCATAGGGATCACGGCGCTCTGATCTATTACTTATTTCACGGAGTCACGTAAAGTCATTGATGCCTACTCTACATTTGAAATTGATGATTTATCATGAATTTGTTAATTAATTTCTTATTTTGAATCATATAGGATTAGTAGTTAAAGGTCCCTGTAAGATGTGGTCGTGAAGACGTAAAGATTTGGAATTGTGGCCAGTCTATTTTAACATTAGAGTTATTATTTTATAAACTAATTTTTATTTTAATAAAATTTATTAAGATGACATCTACATAAAGTATTTGTTATTCTCTAATTTTCTATCTTTAATCAGTGTACAATTAAATTTTTATGACAAATATTTCTTTTAATAGAAAATGCAAAATGAAACCCTATATTTAAATTTTAATGTAGCATAGATCTGTTATTTCACTTTCATTTCGACATGACGTCTAAAGCTTATCACAAACAAATGCACCAAGAGAGATAGAGAGAAGTCATGGTGATATTGCTTACAGGAGTTATATACATACCGTTTGGTAGGTTATTTACCGTATTCCCAAGAAATGATTTCTTAAACATTTGAGAGGTTGTTATTGTGGTAATATGTATAAATCAATATAGAAAATCGTTTATTTCATTTTTGATTTCATTGATTTCAGTCGATAATACACGAAAGCTGCAAATAAATTAGTGGATAATGAAAACTATAAAGATATTTATTTTATTTGAAAATGTAAAGTTGCTATTATATATATATATATTTTAAGAAAAAATGAAAATAAATCATTGTGAAAAATATATCGGAATGTCAGTTATAATACAAAAAAATTTAAGAAATGAAATTTTAATGCTGAATTTTATATGAACTTTTCTTTTTTAAATATGTAAAAACGACATAATAATCTAATATTAAGTGCTTTAATGTTTGAAACAATTATAAGATAAAATTTATTATTGATTCACAAAACTATTAACTTTCAAAGAGTCTGGTTTGATATCCGTCAAGGAATTGGGCAAATTTGGCAAACTATTTATTTGTGTATTCTGACACCAGAGGGTTTTTAAAGAGTTGGGTAAGGTTGGTAAGCTGGCTATTTGAGTATCACTACAATTAAGTGCCGATAAGGAGTTGGGTAAAGTAGGTAAGCTGGTTATTTTAGTCTCTCTGCAATTAAGTTTCATTAAGTAATCGGGTAAAGTTGGTAAGCTGGTTATTGGAGTATTGAAACGATTGAGTATTGTTAAGGAATTGGGTAAAGTTGGTAAGCTGGTTATTGGAGTATTGTAACAATTGAGTTTTGTTAAGGAGTTGAATAAAGTTGGTAAGCTGGATATTGGAGTATTGTAACAATTGAGTTCTGTTATGGAGTTGGGTAAAGTTGGTAAGCTGGTTATTGGAGTATTGAAACAATTGAGTTTTGTTAAGGAGTTGGGTAAAGTTGGTAAGCTGGTTATCTGAGTATATTGGCAATAGAGTATTGTTAAGGAATTGGGTAAAGTTGGTAAGCTGGTTATTTGAGTATTACCACAATAGAGTTCCATTAAGAAGTTGGGTAAAGTTGGAAAGCTAGTTATTGGAGTATTATAGCAATAGAGTATTGTTAATGAGTTGGGTAAAGTTGGTAAAATATTTGTTTGAGTATTATAGCAATAGAGTTCCTTTAAGGAGTTGGGTAAAGTTGGTAAGATGGTTATCCGAGCATTATTATTACATCGGAGCACTTGTAATTTTTGATATCTTTGCAATCCTCCTGTGGTGTTTAATATGTCCTTGTTAGTATCTGTAATGGTTAAATCAATAGTATCATCATAAATAATTAATTCAAGATTTCTGATTCTCTTTTCTAATTCGATAATAATTTTTTGCTTTTTCTTGGATACTTCTTCTCGTTCTCTAAACTTTTCTTCATAGTTATTAATGATTACTTGGTTAGCTTTGGTTTCTTCTCTAACCTTTTCTTCTAAATTTTTAAATTGTGAACGTAACGCTTCGTTACTTTGTTCTAACTCCTTAATTCTCATTTCTAAGTCATTTAGGGATTTTTCTAAATTTTTTTTTAAAACCATTTTTTTTTTTGAAATCATTTTTCGGATTGGGGGTGCTTTATTTTTTTTTTCTTGCTTGCATAGAAAATTACCAATAGAAATATCTCTTTACTCAGCCCTCGGTTAAATTTTTTCCCAGTTGCTATAAATAAACTAGTCTGCTTTGAATAACTTTCCAAATAAGTTAACACTTTCTGCCCATAATAATTATTACGTAATTCATTTTTCTCGTGATTTTGTAGAAATATAATCTATAAAAAAATAAATTATCAGCGGCGATCCAAAATCGTCAAAAAAAAAGAGGAAATAATAAAAAATAACAAAATAATAATAATAATATAATAGCCTTATTGAAAAGCAACTCGAAAAGACCCTCAGTCACGAATCGAAAAGTAACTTCAAATATAAATATTAGAATAATTAATAATCAAACATGTAAATTGAAAAGAACAAATAATAATTTATTGATTGTTTAAAAAAAAATTTTTTTAAAAAAAACCCGAATTACCTAAGACACGTAAGAAAGAGAATCAAAACATAAAGAAAGGAAAAGAGACATTCCATTCAAAAATAAAAAAAGAAAATATTCAATCGCGGCGATCCGAAACACCGAGTTGAAATTATTTTTGTAATCGAAATTATATTTTTATATTTTTTTCTTTATATTTACTGAAAAATATTATAAATAATAAATATACATTGAAATTTTTTTTCACGAAATTATTTCTCTTGAAAATTTTGTCTTAACACAAACATAAACAAAACAAAACAAAATCAAATAAAAAGTATAAGAACAAATCAAATGTTAAATTTGAAATTAAAGATCTAATCACAAATTACAAATATAGTTATTATTTTATTTCGCTAAAATCGATTTACATACTATTTTCGTTACATCAAGTAAACTAAAACTATAAAACTATATTCAATTAAATTACCTCTTTTACGCAAATCACTTGCTTTGAAGAATAAGTAAGTTTTTATTATTCATTTTTTTTAAAGCGATATCTTTTGACTTTGAAAGCATTTTCTAAAATTTATTCACTTATTCTTTAGACATATTCTGAGAACCTATAGGTGATTTTATTTCATTTATTTTTTTTTTTTAGGCACGCAGCAATTTTTTAAATCTCAAATTTGTCCATTTTGTTTTGATACGTCGTTGATTTTTTTTGAAATGTGACCAAAAAGATCAATTCGTGATCATTGACCGGTCCGATTCAACGAACGACGCCGTTCCAACCTTAAATTTCGACTTGAATCGAGATAAAAAAAAACTTCATCAATATCAAAATTTGAGAATATAAAATCAACGTTAAAGTATCTAAATTTCGTTTTTATATTTATCAATGGTTGCATATTATTAAGATCTTAATACATTATTTTATTGTGACAACGGAGCTCAAATGGCTGATATTGTCGACGCCTGACGCATGCACATTCATCGGTACTAATAGACCACTACATAAAAGAGTTATTAGGCAGGGGCTATATTAGCCTATCGGCTGATATTTATTTAACCGCCTTCGCCAAATAACTATATAGTATTTAGTTATGCTAATGACATTGTGTCCTAAATTTGTTATAATCATAGCTGGTTAGCCAATTTGTCTCCAGGTCAATGAGTCACTTTAATTTAAAAAGTTATTCCATTTTTTAATTCGAGAAAATTTCTAACCGATCGCTCTTAAATAATTTAGTATATTATTTTGTTAATAAAAAAAATTTTGCTTTTTTAGTTAAAATTAGATTCTTTTTGTAAATAAACAAAATTCTATATAATTATCAAAGATCAAACTTTGAGGCTTTTTTTTTTTTTTTTTACGAATTTAGAACAATCTTTTTCTTTGAAACCGTGATTCTATTATCAAAGCATCCAATAAAAAAGAAGTATGAACAATATCTACATAATATAATTCAACCAAGCAATGCAAGATTGTTTGTGGAATATATTATGAAATAATTTAATTACCAATGAGCTTTGCACTTTTTCTTTCGGTATGATAAATTGCTTTGCCGATAATAAAAATGTGTCTTTAAACTTAATTATCTTCAGATACAAATAATAATCAGAATTTTTAATTTCGAAAAAATCGAATCTACGTCTATAATAAAACTGAAGCGTAATTTAAACTATCGGCCATAATGAATGCCTCATTACTTTTAGAATTTTTGCAAAAATATGTATGTAATAAACTACCACATTTATAAAGTGTCGATATATTTTTTTTTTTTGCACCGCCAAAAAAGGATTTGATATAAACCATCTCCTGAAAGATAAATCGACAAAAGCTGTAATTACTAATTTAAATAAATTAACAAAATTTTCTAAAGAATTATATTGAGTTTCGACATTCAAGAATATCAATCAGCTTTTAGTTAAACTATATATCTCGCAATAAATTTTTCCTTTCAAAGTGAGAAATTTCTTGGTAATTGTAATGTCCGGAAAAATAAATCGTGTTAAGTAGTGTTATTATAAATTAATAGATTTTGAATACTATTTTGATTATTAAATTCTAAAACATATAAAAATAATTAGTCATTATTAATAAAAATTTTATTTCACATCACATTATATAAAACCTTCCTATAAAAAAAGTAGTTTCCGTGAAGGGCTCATTTTCTCGGAAATTTATGTAAGCCACGGAAAAAATATTCGGGCGAAAATTTTTTATAGGCCTAGGTAACGGAACCGTTGGAGCGTCCGAAGCATCATTGTATTTAGAGTTAATATACATAAGAAAATTCTAGAGTATTTGACCATTCAGAGCAAATGGAGTATTTTTATTATAATGTCATGATTTCGCGTGCTTGATTATGTTGTAACATGTAAAACGTTCTAATTATAAATAATTAAATGAAGAAATTATCATGTACGGACAGACAGAACAACATTGCATTCGAATTGCCTATAAGTAAATTGTCGTCCGCAATGCTTAGACAAATAAACGACTTCATCCCTAATTATAACATTATTCAAGGTCAATATTCAGAATTCACTACATCACCATCATGTAAAATCCGGATGTAAAATTGTCCAAGCCCATAGAGATTATTTAAATTATCGTTCAGACTTATTAAAAATTTATAAATTGGTTCTGACAAAATATTGTTAAATTAAAGTAAAAAGTTTTTAAAGATATCTTTTCAAAAATGTTCTCACTAAAACTTCAAAAACATTTAGATAATGATAATATCATTAATTGAAACTCATCACACTTTTTACCTACATTTCGGAAGAATTAATTGACTAGAATTAAATTTTTAAACGGACAGTTATGGTCATCTATAATTCACCAGTGACATCTTGCGGCCTGAAATCTTTGTCGTGTCAGAAGAGAACGTTATTTAATTTCCTCTCCTGTAATATCACAAAGCTAATAAGGATTTGTAACTACAGAATCTTCCCTTGAGAAATGCACGACACAAACTTCTAGTGGGAGAAGTTGTTCGTCATATTCTAATAATTGCTTTAATATTTCTTTTAGCATGTGAATAAAAATCGAGACCAAGCACGAATGAAAAATCTATGAGAAAGCATTATAAAGAATCAGAGCAGTATTTTCAACTTCTGATAATGGACACTTGACAATACTGGACAAAGATGCTGTTCTTTGTCTATTGGTTATGCAATAGAATAGAAAACGTGTCTATTGTTATTAATAATATTTATTAATTTATAATTTATAATAGTGGCAATATATCCGATAATTCTGCAGTTATTCGTCGCAATGTCGTAAGCGATGCTTCTAATCATGATTCCAAAATTACATATATCCTGATGATTAAATATATTTTATATCATGATTTTAATATAATAGAATAGAAAAATAAGCCTTAAAAATTTAATTAATTATAAAGTCCTATTATTTCGATAAAACATTTAACACTTTAATACAGAAACATTCTTGTGAATTATTTCAAACTATGGAGTTAATGGATGCGGCGCAATTCCTCCTGCACGGTAATACCTTTTTACATTATGAATTTATGGAAGATCAATAGATAACAACACAACAATGAAAACTGTAATGGACACAAAGGAAAAGTGTCTATTGTCTATCAGAGTCTAAGAGTCTATTCAATGCAATTTACATTTGGATATATTGTTGTCATACTTTAAAGGCACAGTAAATTCCTAACACGTTTTACAATTTTATTAAAAAATTGAGTCAATGAAAACAAAAATGAAACAATATACACTACCCTATCAAAAGTATTCGGTTGATCAGTTTAAAAATTTTATTTTATTATAAATATTATAAATTTTTAATATTTAGTTGACCATCCTTGATTTTCAATACATGCTTCTATCCGACGTAGCATGCTTTCAATTAAATTAATATAAGATTAGAATGGAATTTTTTTCCATTCTTCTTGCAATGCTTTTTCAAGTTCATTTAAATTTTTTGGATACCCTGATCGTTTTTGAAGTCTCTGTTCTAGTTCATGTCACAAATGTTCAATAGGATTAAGATCTGGAGATTAAGAAGGCCAATCTGAAAGAATCTTATCCTTTTTTTATATATAATCCAATTTTTAACATCCTTTGCGGTAATTAAAATTTAATTGTTAAACAATGTAATTGCAAAAATGTTTATAATTTAAAATTTAACTTTTTGATTATAATAAAGATGTTTTAAAAAAAAAATAGACAAAAAAATATTTTATTTCGTTTAATTTGATTGGTTGACCCGAATTTTATCAGGTCGGATCATAAGCTTGACCTGACCTGATGTTGACCTGAAAATTTGTCTACCCGACCTGGATTTTTCGGGTCAGGTTGGGTCGGGTAACAGGTTGACCTGACCTGATTCAGAGCTCTAATGGTAAATCTGGACTCATCATTCCAGATGACAGTTTTCTACTGTCTAATTGATCAATTTTGTCATTCCATACACCATAATAATCATTTTTCACGTTAGAATTCATTAAGAAGTAGTTTTGGCGCAGAAACCTGTGAATTCATCCCTATTTAATGAAGGTTTTTACAAATAGTTACAGCTGAAATATTTTTATCTTGTGAATTATTAAATTTCTGTTAAATTTCTTCAAAAGAAAGTTGATTGTTTTTTTTAACAATTTTTGAAAGGTTATGATGATCATCATTATTCATGAAACATGGTCTTCCTGTTCTTTTAGCTGTTAATCCATTGTTGAGATTTCTGTATCAAGAAATTGTATCTGTAATAGTACTTTTTGGAATTTTTAAAACATGACTAATGGCTTCATGAGTTCTTCCTCCTATCCAAAGTCCAATGACTTTTTTACGTTCAAATTCATTTAATTTGCGATTTTTTCCCATTTCAAAATATGCTTTAATGACGCAGTAAGAAAAGTTAAAAATCATCACTACACAAAATTAATCATTATTTTTATTGCCAAAGTTGGTGTATACGTCATAACAATAAAAAAATAAACAAATTTTAATCGTCAGAAATCAAACATTTATTTAAAAAAATAATTTATATTAATTAATATATCCAATCTCAAAAAAATCAAAAAGAGCTTTTCCGGATACTTTTGATAAGGTAATGTATTTATAAAATTAATTTTAAAAAAAAATATTAATTATTTATAAAAGTAAATCAGAAAAGAATTTGTAATAAATAAGTAGGCAAATTTGCCTGCAAAATCCTACGATTTAAGGGATAATGATATTTTAAAATTAAAATAAAGTTACTTAATTTTTTATCTTCAGGAGTTTCTAAATCATTTTTATCTTGATCTAATTTAAAATTATTAAATTCAAGTTATTAAAATATGAAAATTGTTATTGTATTACATATTGTTCTAAATAACATAAATAATTCAATATTTCAATATTAAATATTCAATTTTTCATACCTCATAATTTTTAGAAATATGCAAAATTTATAACTAGATTGTATGCATTTTGTAGTATTAGAAAGTGTATTCATTCGATGAAATTTATAGGTGATGTTTAATTAGTATAATATCATTTAAATTATTTGACAACCGTTGGAAATAGATGAAAATTTGAATCCAATACATTGGAATGAAATATTACTTCTGAAGCAAATGTAAAATTTCAAAAGAAATATTTGATTTAAAAGAACAAAAACCATGTAATTAATTTTGAACCAATGGTATTTAAATTTCCATCACTTAAGGAAATTTCTAAATTCTCATCCTCCCACTAATGAATAGAAATATAAATCTTATTATAAAGTAAAGTATTCACAATTGTAAAAGATTCAAACATTCATTCATCATTAATAATTGGCAAAAAATTATAAGATAAAATACGTCATAATTCATAATATTGTAATTACTATTTAAAGGTAAAGAATGATTTTCAAGATCTCAATATTTTTTGAAGAAGTTGAATGAGAAAAAGGAAGAAAAAATTAATAAAAAATATATATAAATTATCTACCGTAGAATCATAATATATGATTTGAAAATATTTAATTTAAATCAAAGAAACTACAAGGTCAACTTTATATGGCAGTAACGACGAATTTAACATTATTAATGATATTTCATAATATCTGAAATTCATTTTACAACAATGTCATACAAAAATTCTTGAAACAGTCATGTATATATGAGTTTCTGATAAATTATAAGAGATTATATATGAAAAAGCGACATTAAATTATACTCATAAACTAAATTTGTTTAATTATTTTGATATAATCTTTATTTAAATAGAATTCAGAAAAAAAATTCTGTATTATTTTTAAAATTTAAACATTTGCTGCGCAATATTGCTATGTTATTTAAATTAAAAAAATCTGCAATCACTGGATCATGTGATATTATATTAAAAGTTCAGGTCACATGATTATATAATAATCTGTCATACTCACCATATTTCATTTTTTACTATTTAATCTGAGAACAGTTTTTTTACAGTGTAGAAACCTATATGTCACTCATTACTTGTCACAGACGACACCCTCAACTTGTGGGGTTAGGTAAGTTAAAGTTGGATTTTTAATAAAGTAAAATCATGTATTATTATAATATCACATGAGTTATATTCTTAAATAAATATTTAATTTATATATACTTATAGTTTTTAAATATTTTACCGAATAACTATTATAATATGAGTAGTAGATATGTATATATCAGCTTAAATGATTCGACTCTGAAACCGATTCTAAATTTAAGATTATGAATTACTGACATTCAATGGTCACAAATTATTGCATGACCAATCAAATTTTTTCTAACATGTTTAAATTTGACGAAATGTATCTCAAATTTTATATAAGCGATTTTAAATTTTTTGAGTTGTTATCAAATTTATTATTGTTGAGTGGTTGATCTTTAAGAAGTTGAGAACTCTAAAAAACTATATCAAACCAAATCATGAATTGAAAAGACTCTTGATGAACTCTAACAAATATTGAAGATATAATAATTCATTCTTGCATAAAATTTCCTTTAGATTTTCAGGAGACTAGTAATTAAAATATTATAATCTGGATTTTCAATAATTAACTTATACTAGTTAAGATTAACTAGTACTCTTTAACATTAATTCTTTTTATCTTTCTAATATTCAAATATTTTCATTCTAATAATCAGATGAGTGTTAACAAATTTTATAAGTATTTAAAAAATAAAATAATTTGTCATACTTAAGTTACGTTACATTTGCATAGTAGTTCCAATAATTATTTGTTTAATTAAGGCTCATAAAATTTATTGTATTATCTGGGAATTAATGCTAAATCTTACGCTATTTGAATGATATTATTATATTTATGCCAATTTGGTCGTAACAAATGAGACTAAAGTACATTTTCGTACATCCGACCTGAATAGCTGTAAATAAAAATATAAAGTTCAAGTTATTACACCAATAAAGGATGAAATTAATCTGAATTATACATCTATTTTCATAAAATTTCAAATTAGTAAAAATTCAATTTTTTTTGATAAAATGTTTTTTCTTAGTAAGTCATTTTTTAAAAAATAAATATTTTAAGAACATATTAACTTTTGAATGTATGGAATATATGGTTTTTATTTATACTCGTATAGTTTAGAAACTATTAGAACAAAGTATGGATTATTTCTTATGAAAATCCATACATATATATGTATATGATTTTTAAAAGTATACATACTTACCTAAAATAAAAAAATTATACTATACTTATATTCAAAAACATACTATACATATTTGTGTATTACATATATTTTAAATGATTTTTAAGTGATTGTCGTTCAAATTATAAAAATCAAATCTTAGAATCTAATACTGGAAAAAGTTTATTCAATTCCACCTTTTTTTATCTAATATTTTATTGCAATTTCAAATTTAATATTAACAAAATTATACAAAAACATCCATATCATAATGCAATTTTCTATAAATTCACAGAATATATTCAGAAACTGATAATTATTTGATGACTCATCTCATACAAAATCTTATTAAAGGAAGTGAGATCTTTTTCCGAAGTCTAGGAAAGGAAAAACAATTAGTGTAAGAGGTGCAATCATTCATTTCTTTTTTTTTTAATTTACTTTGAAAATTTTATTTTTACGCTGCCTTTTTGATTTATTTATTTAAAGATCTATTTCGAGTTGAATAAGCTTTTTGCTTTGTTTTAATTTTTTTTTGGTCATTTCGTTGTTATTTTTTATGGTTAAATCACATATTACAGCGATAAATTTTTATTTTCCATTTTGTTCTTTTAACATGGTTATTCTTTATTTATTCCTTCAATTTTGAAAATACATTGATAGGCTATTTATTTGATTTATCGACTTTTTTTTTTTCCTTGATAATTCTGCTATTATTCGTTTGATTGTTTATTACTAGTCCTGCATATTTCTTTTTTTTTGAAAAATAAAATAAATATTTCTACTTTCTTACTATGTTTAAATTATAAACAAATTAAATTTTATAAAAAATAAAATATAAATTGATATTTTATATATTCGATTTTTTAATTCATTTTGGTAGAATCGTTCCTAATCCCTAGTTTTCAAATAATGCTAATAATGTAATGTCAGCTTACAAAATAGCCTTTCAAATAGTATTCCAACTGGTTTAAAGCACTCATTTCTGCAACGACTGCGCCTTCAAAGTATTAGTCACGTTGAACAAAATCATTTGATATTTACTTTGCTATACGCAGAACAAAT
This sequence comes from Funneliformis geosporum, assembly GCA_946474995.1. Taxonomy (NCBI): domain Eukaryota; kingdom Fungi; phylum Glomeromycota; class Glomeromycetes; order Glomerales; family Glomeraceae; genus Funneliformis; species Funneliformis geosporum. The sequence continues at coordinate 35,441 of CAMKVN010000183.1, forward strand.
GTTATACAAAGCGATCATATTCTATTTGGAATAAAACACGGAGTTTTATTCCCGTTAAACTTTCTTTTTTGAATAATTTTTATTTTAGATAACAAATAATTTACGCTGACAAATTTCTCACAAATGATGAAAAATCAGAGGTAATAGTACAATTAAATAGAAATTATGAATTTGATAAGATTATCCATAATCAAGGAATGAAAAAAGTTTGTGAAAATTGCAAACAAGAATGTTTAGCAATAACATATTGCGAATATTGCATTAGAAATTATTTAAAATTAAAATTTCCGAATGGACATCTGGTAATAATGAAATTTATAAATATTAGTGATTTTGGATTTTGTAGATCTGCTGATAAACCATTAGAAAGTATATATAAGAATCATTCTTATATAGCTCCTGAAGTTATTAATGGAAAAGGATATACTTTTGCATCAGATATATATAGTATTGGTATGCTCATGTGGAAGATTTCATCTGGACAACCACCTTTTGCTTATTTTGACCTGATTATGATCTAGCAATAAATCTAATAAAAGGAATGAGACCACAAATCATACAAGGAACTCCAACAGAATATAAAAATTTAATGGTTCGGTGTTGGGATGCTGATTCATTAAAGAGATACGGTATTGATATCCTCGGTGATAAAATTGGAGTAATACTAAAATCGTATTATTAAAATGAAAATGAAGAACAAAACATTAATTTTGTCAATACACAATCAAATGCAAAACCTAATATAAGTTTAAACTCTAATAGTTCATTAGTTAGAACATTTAGTAAACTTCACACTTTTAAGGATTTACCTGAACCAAGAAATGCTAGTGAAGGTAAACAAAACTATTAATCTTATTTATGATGTTCTTTATTAAATACAAATTTAAATTTTTATTTTTAACATACAGAAGAGCAAGAAGATTATTATTTTAATTTTTTAATATATTGAATTTTAATTTAATCTTAATTTGATATTTCCTTAAATTAAAGCTTTCGATATGCATTACAGTCTTAATATTTCAAGTACTAAGTAATACTTGTTTATATGTAATAAATAAGAAATTTATTAATTAATTTGACTTCTATAAAAATTAAAAAAATATCTAAAGATTATACTGAACAAAACGTGTCTACATTTAATAATACTTTATATAATTAATATTTACAGATATGAATGAATTCATCTGACTTCAAAATGGTAATGAGTCATTTCGTTATTATTAAGCTTTTTAAATAATGTCATTATAATTTTTTTTTACTTTAATTAGAAAATCAAAAAGATTTTAAAATTAAATCAAACAAAGATTAAGCCTATTAAAGGTAACGGTGTTACGTCCGATTTGTAACTTAAATAAAATTCTCAAAATTAATAATGCTAAGACTAAACTCAGGGAATCACAATGAAGATTCTTAGTAAACGTCAAAGATTATTCTCAATTAAACACGAGTAACTTCTGGATATTTCA